>BGPR01044186.1:0-12695 GCA_013235015.1 Araneus ventricosus | reverse complement strand
AGAGCCATTGAAAGTGATGTTTGGAGAGGAGATTGTGATTTGAATTTAAAGACTCTTGCGGGAAACCAGATTATGAAATATCAGATGCTTGATTGAAAGTGAGTTACAAGGGAGGAAATATTTATTTCCGCTTATCACAGGAATATCAGAAGAACAAATAAAAATACTTTCTAAGTCACCTACTGCCTAATTGTTCAGAAGAAAAGGAAATTACCTAACTGATTAAAGCGACAAATACACTGAAGAAAAATAAAATAAGAATCCGGAAATTGGACGTTATCAAGGATCCCCTCTCGTCAGGGATTCAAAATTTGGGTTTTATTCTTTGAAGAATCTTACAAATGTCAAAATGTTGACTCCTCAAGACCGAAAATTCCTAACTTGAAAGAGAAGGAAGAAACGTTTTCAAGATACTGAATTTTGCCTTTAATACAACAAAGAAGCAGAAGAAAGGAAGACGCCCTCATAGCGGATTCTTTTTGTTTTGCTTCAGTCTTTTGTCGCTTTATTCAGTTAGCTTGTTCTATTTTTGTTGAATTAATGTCATTGTCTTCTTGGATGTCACTGAATTTTATCGCACTAGATACAATTTGACTAGATTAATTTTCATTTGTTTTTCTAGAAATGTAATTTTTAGATCTTGGTATAGTTATCTCTCTTTTAAACTGTGTATTCAAAGTTGCACGCGAAGTTGTGCGAATGGAAAGTGATCACCCTTTTCTTTTTATAAAATAATTTATGAATATGTATACCATTTTGTTGATTATCATTATTAAACTTAAGCATAAAAGAATACTTGGATGACTAATGGAGGATTAAAAATTTTCTACCTACTTTACAATTCTAGCTTTTAACTACTGGTTCAGTGAAAATTTGGCGAACGTTTTCGTAACTATAACATATTTTCCATTTCGAATTATAATAGTGAAAAGCAAACAACAAAGCATTTTTGCTAAGAGTAAAAGTTTCTCAAAATGTAAACAAAGACAGACCTACCCGCATTACTTAATGCAGATGCATGGTTAGATTATATCCGCATCAATTGATTCCATTGCGACTAATAAATTAAAATGTATATTTATTAATATTTTTTAATAAATATATTACCATCAAACAGATAATTTTCTTTTCTTCCTTAACCTTCATGTAATTTTTTCTGCCAAGCAGATAAAATAAAATCAGTATGAATACGTTTCTCGATGTTTAGACCTTTTGTTTTCTGAAATATGAAGATAAAAAGAAAAATGCTTGTCTTATTATCTTCATATATCTGTATCAGCGTATTGATTTTCATCCAATAATAACAAATCTTTATTATATGAAGTGGCTGCTACAGGAACCAGCTGGAGTCTCCCCTAAACTTTCTCGTATACTTCCCAAAAAGGTGTAATTTCCCCTCCAACGCAATGGATAAAAATTGCAAACCTTCTCTGACACAGAATGCCACGACTCTCCACGAGTTTCTTCTGGGGCGCGCCTAAATCTAAATGAGGATATTAGTAGTAGAGCGTGATTGCGAAGGTCACAAGCAGTGCCAATTCGCAATTTGGCCTAGTTAGATGAAGAAAATATAATATGCAATTTGAACGCCTTTTTTCAGCCGATTGAAATGAAAATTGGACACAAATCTAGCATTCGGATTGGAACATCACATACCAAATTTCATTTATCTACGTAGTAGTATTTAGGAGTTATAGTGTTCAGAAGCATGCGATTATGCAGACCGAAAGACAGTCAACACGGTGACGGATTTGTTCCTAAATATTATACGGAGCTACTTTCTTTATGATAAAACTGTGTATCAAATTTTATCCCTCCAGCTATTTAAGTTTTTGAGTTATCACGTTCACATAAACGCGGACAGACGGCGAGACAGACTTTCCGCGGACGGATTTTCTCCGATATTTGATTGGAACTTACAAATTATGTTTCAATTTCACATATAAAATATCATCTTCTTAGCTGTAATAGTTTTCGAGTTATCGTGTTCATAGACAAACATAATTCCAAAATTGTGTTTTTCGGACTCATGGAGGTCTAAAACATGGAGATTAGTCAAAATCTCGTTTTCGAATTTTTTGACGATTACAATACTTTCTTTTTGTATACTTTGTATACGAGAAAGTAAAAACATGATTTCTACTTATATTGTACTGTTGCGTAGCGTTTTTATAAAGCATGTACAGATTTTTTAGATAGTCTCTTTTCAGAGAAAAAAAATTACGTGACTTAAATTACTTTAATTAGTAGCCAAACAATGCATTACTGGCGAAAATATTTTAATCTAATAAATATCACACATATTTATTCACTTACAAAACTGAAAAAAAAATGCACAATACGTAAGCTAATTTTGCATGAAGAGCGTTTAAAGCGACAAAGAACAATAAAAGATAAAACAGAAGCATTCGGCAAATAAAGACTCTCTTTTTGTAACACGTAGAGGTTTGTTTATCATATTCTAATATACAGTTAAATACGGAGTAATCAGTTTTAATATTGCTAACTTTTTATTTTGGTACCTTTCAATGTAACGTTTTATAAATGAAATCAGAGTTACCAATTCCTCAAGTATATAACTCTCAGACAAAGGAGTATATCTTCGTTCCGGAAATACTCTATGCGCAAAACCCTTTTCTCAGATATTACTTTTTCCTTTTACTACATGTGGAGATTTTTAACCTTCATATTCATTTCAACAAACGGGAATCCTACTGAAAACAGAAAATTTCTTTTTTTCTGTATCTTCTGCTGATATTGCAGTACTTTTTCCAAACTTTTTTTTATTCTTCCGCGTTTTAGTCTCCTGCTTCTGTTACGGTTTCCTGGGAGCGAGACTACATTTTTTTCCCGCGCTCTGCCGCGCCATTCTGATTTCGTTTTATTCTATTTTTCTTTTTTCTTTGTGCAAGGGAACATACTTTTTCCCTCTCTTTTTTATTTTTGTCGTGCAGTTTTCCAAAACTTCGTTCTAAACTAATCACTTGCTTTTCTGAGACGTTGGGAAATCTTTTGTTTGAGAATTTTCCTTGCATGGTCTTCTAGCGTAATAGACCTTTTCCGAAGCAATTTCGTTATTCTCTTCGGAACAGAGAAGACACCAGAATTTCTCTACTGTGAAGGGTTTTCCGAGTCTTCAATACTTAATAGTGTTAAAAGCGCCGCTTCAAACTGCTGTCTTTGTAAAAGCAAGTGTTAAACAGTGAATGTGATGCAATAAGAAGTATTTCTTTTCTAGTGTGTGAGATTTGAAATCAACTTTTTCTGATTTCAAATCACCTTTTTCTGATTTCATTCTGATCGTGTTTGGTGTCGCCTTTATTTTTTTAAATTTCCATTTCTATAGAGCTTTCAATATCATTGAATTATAAAAGAAAGAAGAAACTCTATTTATGCATTTCTTATATTGAAAATTAAAATAAATTTCATAAAAACAGTTTTTAAAAATGTTTTTATCGGCCTAGTAAAATTATTTTTTTAAAATTCTGTTTATATAATAAAATTAACGTTTAAGTTATAATTCCTTATTATGAATATTATGGAATCTGGAAACAATTTTTTCTAAAATTTACTGCCAGGTGGTGTCACGTGTAAAGAGTAAAATATTAATTAAACAAATCAATTAACTAATTATTAAGCTCTGCATGTATTAAAATAATGTATTTTCATCGAAAATTCATAGGTATACAAAATTCATAATCTCTAACACATCAGAAAGTGTAAGAAAAATCGACTCTAAAATTCCATGTATACAGAGATGAAACAAGCCGAGTTAATTAAAAAGGCATAATAATAAACACAGTTTGGTTTAAAATATCTTAAGCTCTTTATTATAGCTGGAATACAGGGATACACTGATACCTTCAGAGCACTTATGATAATTTCTTATATTCTTTTGGAGTAAAACTAAAGTTTTGAGCAGCAATAGGTATATTATGATTATTCCTAAAAGTTTCATAAGATTCACTTTAAAGGGAACCAAAACGTACAGAATTTCACTCAGCTTCTGAAGATACATGAACTCTGTGATAACATCTATAGAATCTTTAGTTCTGAATAAAAATATTTAATATTTTCATGTTTTATCATTGCTGATATTTACCTAACTGCTCGATCAAGGTAGATATTGCTTGCATATTATTTGCATATTTACCTTGCTGCTTGTTCATATATAAGTTTCTGTAATATTTATTATTAAATTATCTGTTACGGAAATGTTTTGCCATATAAAAGTGATTCTTCATAACGCTTACTTCAATAGTTTGAAAACTAGGACATTCATTTAAACAAATTTAAATTACAACTCCACCACGAAAACTTTCTGTCCTTTTCTCAAACTTTATTGTTATTACGAACACAAACAGAAATCCGAAAACAATTTTGAGCCATTTCCTTAATTTTAAACAGAGCATTCGTTTTAGTTCATCACTTACAATTTTCTAGGAGCATCATTAACAACTCTCTCATGTTTCTGGTCTTTGTTACAACCTATCAACATTTTGGGTCACCAAACAGCAACAATAAGTAATTAAGAACAACGTCTTCTCGTCCTAATCACTTAGTGCATCCCCTTAAATATCTGACTTATTCACCCTCCAGAAAACGGTTTAGGGAGATATAAGGGCAATTATGAGATTAAAGCATTTCAAACTAATCCTCTACTCCCAAGGGTAATTAGTGTGGGACCTTTAAGAAGTCATGAAAAGTTAAGATTCTGTTGAAAGAGACAGAACTTCAGTCCAATTTCTATTTTTAAAGCCAATTAGAACTCCATTTGCTATGGTGTTTTGAATACTCTGCATTAGTATAAAGAGGAAATGCTAGAGCCATTGAAAGTGGTGTTTGGAGAGGAGATTGTGATTTGAATTTAGAGAGTCTTGCGGGAAACCAGATTATGAAATATCAGATGCTTGATTGAAAGTGAGTTACAAGGGAGGACATATTTATTTCCGCTTATCAGAGGATTATCAGCAGAACAAATAAAAAAACTTTCTAAGTCACCTACTGCCTAATTGTTAAAGGAAATTACCTAACTGAATAAAGCGACAAATACACTGAAGAAAAATTAAATAACAATCCGGAAATTGGACGTTATCAAGGGTCCCCTCTCCTCAGGGATTCAAAATTTGGGTTTTATTCTTTGAAGGATCTTACAAATGTCAAAATTTTGACCCCTCAAGACCGAAAATTCCTAACTTGAAAGAGAAGGAAGAAACGTTTTCAAGATACTTAAATTTGCCTTTAATACAACAAAGAAGCAGAAGAAAGGAAGACGCCCTCATAGCGGATTCTTTTTCTGTCTTGCTTCAGTCTTTTGTCGCTTTATTCAGTTAGTTTGTTCTATTTTTTTTGAATTAAGGTCATTGTCTTCTTGGATGTCACTTAATTTTTATCGTACTAGATACAATTTGACTAGATTAATTTTCATTTGTTTTTCTAAAAATGTAATTTTTAGATCTTGGTATAGTTATCTCTCTTTTAAACTGTGTATTCAAATTTGCACGCGAAGTTGTGCGAATGGAAAGTGATCACCCCCCTTCTTTTTATAAAATAATTTATGAATATGTATACCATTTTGTTGATTAACATAATTAAACTTAAGCATAAAAGAATACTTGGATGACTAATGGAGGATTAAAAAATTTTCTATCGACTTTACAATTCAAGCTTTTAACTACTGGTTCAGTGAAAATTTGCGAACGTTTTCGTAACTATAACATCTTTCCTTTTCGAATTATAATAGTGAAAAGCAAACAACAAAGCATTTTTGCTAAGCGCAAAAGTTTCGCAAAATATAAACAAAGACAGACCTACCCGCATTACTTAATTCTGATGCATGGTTAGATTATATCCGCATCACTTGATTCCACTGCGACTAATAAATTAAAATGTATATTTATTAATATTTTTTTATAAATATACTACCATCAAACTGATAATTTTCTTTTCTTCTTTAGCCTTTATATAATTTTTTCTGTGTAGCAGATAAATTAAATCATTATGAGTACGTTTCTCGGTGTTTACACCTTTTGTTATCTGAAATATGAAGATAAAAAGAAAACTGCTTATCATATTATCTTCATAATTCTGTATCAGCGTATTGATTTTCATTCAACAATAACAAATATTTATTATATGAAGTGGCTGCTACAGGAACCAGCGGGAGTCTCCCCTAAACTTTCTCATATACTTCAAAAAAAAGTTGTCATTTCCCCTCTTCCGCGATGGACAAAAATTGCAAACCTTCTCTTTCCCAGAATGCAACAACTCTCCACGAGTTTCTTCTGGCGCGCGCCTAAATCTAAAGGAGGGTATTAGTAGTAGAGCGTGATTGCGAAGGTCACGAGCAGTGCCAATTCGCAAGTTGGCCTTGTTAGATGAAGAAAGTATAATATGCATATTGAAAGCCTTTTTCAACCGATTGAAATTTCATTTATCTACGTAGTAGCATTTAGGAGTTATAGTGTTCAGAAGCATGCGATTATGCAGACCGACAGACAGTCATCGCGGTGACGTATTTGCTCCTAAATATTATACGGAGCTAATTTCTTTATGATAAAACTGTGTATCAAATTTTATCCATCCAGCTATTTAAGTTTTTCAGTTATCACGTTCACATAAACGCGGACAGACGGCGAGACAGACTTCCCGCGGACGGATTTTCTCCGATATTAGATTGGAACTTACAAATTATGTTTCAATTTCACATATAAAATTTCATCTTCTTAGCTGTAATGGTTTTCGAGTTATTGTGATCATAGACAAACATAATTCCAAAATTGTTTTTTTCGGACTTAGGGAGTTCTAAATCATGGAGATTCGTCAAAATCTCGTTTTCGAATTTTTTGACGATTACGATACTTTCATTTTGTATACTTCGTATACGAGAAAGTAAGAACATAATTTCTACTTATATTGTACTGTTGAGTAGCGTTTTTATAAAGCATGTACAGATTTTTTAGTTAGTCTCTTTTCAGAGAAAAAAATATCGTGACTTAAATTGCTTTAATTAGTAACGAAACAATGTATTACTGGCGAAAATATTTTAATCTAATAAATATCACACAAATTTATTCACTCACAAAACTGAAAAAAAATGTAGAATACGTAAGCTAATTTTACATGAAGAGCGTTTGAAGCGACAAAGAACAATAAAAGATAAATCAGAAGCATTCAGCATATAAAAACTCTCTTTTTGTAACACAGAGATATACACGTAGAGATTTGTTTATCTTAATCTAATATACAGTCAATAAAATACGGAGTAATCAATTTTCATATTTCTAGCTTTTTATTTTGGTGCCTTTCAATGTAACGTTTCATAAATGAAATCAGAGTTACCAATTCCTCAAGTATATAACTCTCAGACAAAGGACTATATATTCTTTCCGGAAATACTCTATGCGCAAAACCCTTTTCTCAGATATTACTTTTTCCTCCTACTACATGTGGAGATTTTTAACCTTCATATTCATTTCAACAAACGGGAATCCTACTGAAAACAGAAAATTTTATTTTTCAGTATCTTCTGCGGATATTGCAGTACTTTTTTCAAACTTTTTTTTATTCTCCTTGTTTTAGTCTCCTGCTTCTGTCACGCTTTCCTGTGAACGAGACTACATTTTTTCCCGCGCTCTGCCGCGCCATTCTGATTTCGTTTTATTCTATTTTTCTTTGTGCAAGGGAACCTACTTTTTCCCTCTCTTTTTTATTTTTATCGTGCAGTTTTCCAAAACTTCGTTCTAAACTAATCACTTGCTTTTCTGAGACGTTGGGAAATCTTTTGTTTGAGAATTTTCCTTGCATGGTCTTCTAGCGTTATAGACCTTTTCCGAATCAATTTCGTTATTCTTTTCGGAACAGAAAAGACACCAAGAATTTCTCTACTCTAAAGGGTTTTCCGAGTCTTCAATACTTAATGGTGTTAAAAGTGTCGCTTCAAACTGCTGTCTTTGTAAAAGTAAGTGCAAAACAGTGAATGTGATGCAATAAGAAGTATTTTCACTCTATTTCGTGCGATTTAAAATTTAGTATCTGGTTTTCGATTTCATTCTGATCTTCTTTGGTACAGCCTTTATTCTATTCAATTTCCATTTCTAAAATTTCTATATCATTGAATTATAAATTAAAAAAGAAAGAAGAAACTCTATTTATTCGTTTCATATATTGAAAATTAAAATAAATTTGATGAAAACAGTTTTTAAAAATGCTTTTATTGGCCTAATAAAACTAAATTTTAAAAATTTTGTTTATATTCTAAATTTTGCGTTTTAGTTATATTTCCTTTTTATTAATATTTTTAATCTGGAAACAAATTTTTCTAAAATTTACTGTCAGCTGGTGTCATTAGTAAGGAGTAGAAATTTAATTAAACAAATCAATTAACTAGCAATTAAGCTCTGAAAGTAATAAAATAGTCTATTGTTATCGAAAACTCATAGATATACAATAATTTATAATCTCTAACACAACAGAAAGTGTTAGAAAGTCGATTATAAAATTCAATGTATACAGAGATGAAACACGCCAAATTAATTAAAAGTGCGTAATAATAAACGTAGTTTGGTTTAAAATATCTAAAGGTCTATAATATAGGTGGAAGACACGAATACACTGATTGCCTTCAGATAACTTATGATGATTTCTTATATACTTTTGGAGTCAAACTATATTTTTTCGTAGTAATATGTATATTTTCGTTATTCCTAAAAATTTCATCAGTTTCAAATTAAAGGGAACCAAAAAGTAAATCAATTTTCCACAGTTTTTTAACATACTTGAGCACTGTGATAACATGTATAGAATTCGACAATATATATTTAGTTCCGAAAAGATATATATCATAATTGGAAGTTTTATCTTTGCTGATACTTACCGAACTTCTCGAGCAAGGTAGATATTGCTTGTATATTATTTGCATATTTACCTTGCTGCTTGTTCATATATAAGTTTAGTTAAAATTTATTAATAAATGATTTGTTACGGGAATGTTTTGCCATACAAAAGTGATTCTTCATAACGCTTACTTAACTAGTTTGAAGACCATGACTGTTCTTTAAAAACATTCAAATTACAATTCCACCACGAGCAATTTCTATCCTTTTTTCAAACTTAAATGATATTCTGAACACAAACAGAAATCCGAAAACAATTTCGAGCCATTTCTTTAATTTTAAAGAGAGCATTCGTTTTCCTTCAGCACTTACAATTTTCTATGAGTATCATTAACAACTCTCACATGTTTCTGGCCTTTGTTACAACCTATCAACATTTTGTGTCACCAAACAGCAACAATAAGTAATTAAGAACAAGGTCTTCTCGCCCTAATCACTTAGTGCCTCCCCTTAAACATCTGCCTGGTAATTATCCCACTGTCTTATTCACCCTCCAGAAAACGGTTTAGGGAGATATAAGGGCAATTATGAGATTAAAGCATTTCAAACTAATCTCTCCACTCCCACGGTAATTAGTGTGGGAACTTTAAGATGTCATGAAAAGTGAAGTTTCTGTTGAAAGAGACAGAACATCAGTCCAATTTCTATTTTTAAAGCCAATTAGATCTCCATTTGTTACGGTGTTTTGAATACACTGCAGCAGTATAACGAGGAAATGCTCGAGCCATTGAAAGTGATGTTTGGGGAGGAGATTGTGATTTGAAGGGAGAGAGTCTTGCGGGAAGCCAGATTATGAAATATCAGATGCTTGATTGAAAGTGAGTTACAAAGGAGGAAATATTTATTTCCGCTTATCAGAGGAATATTAGCAGAACAAATAAAAATACTTTCTAAATCACCTAATGCCTAATTGATCAGAAGAAAAGGAAATTACCTAAATGAATAAAGCGACAAATACACTGAAGAAAAAAAAATAAGAATCCGGAAAAGGACGTTATCAAGGTTCCCCTCTCGTCAGGGATTCAAAAATGGTGTATTTTTCTTTGAGGGATCTTACAAATGTCAAAATTTTCACCCCTCAAGACCGAAAATTCCCAACTTGAAAGAGAAGGAAGAAACATTTTCTAGATGCTGAAATTTGCCTTTAATACAACAAAAAAGCAGAAGAAAGGAAGACGTCCTCATAACGGATTCTTTTTTTGTTTTGCTTCAGTCTTTTGTCACTTTATTTATTTAGTTTCTTCTATTTTTGTTGAATTAATGTCATTGTCTTCTTCGATGTCACTGAATTTTTATCGCACTAGATACAATTTGACTAGATTAATTTTCATTTCTTTTTCTAAAAATGTAATTTTTAGATCTTGGTATCGTTATCTCTATTTAAACTGTGTATTCAAAGTCGCACGCGAAGTTGTGCGAATGGAAAGTGATCACCCCCTTTCTTTTTATAAAATAATTTATGAATATGTATACCATTTTGTTGATTATCATTATTAAACTTAAGCATAAAAGAATACTTGGATGACTAATGGAGGATTAAAAATTTTCTATCGACTTTACAATTCAAGATTTTAACTACTGGTTCAGTGAAAATTTCGAGAACGTTTTCGTAACTATAACATCTTTCCATTTCGAATTATAATAGTGAAAAGCAAACAACAAAGCATTTTTGCTAAGCGCTAAATAAAATAAAATCATTATGATTACGTTTCTCGGTGTTTACACCTTTTGTTATCTGAAATATGAAAATAAAAAGAAAATTGCTTATCATATTATCTTCATAATTTTGTATCAGCGTATTGATTTTCATTTAACAATAACAAATATTTATTATATGAAGTGGCTGCTACAGGAACCAGCGGGAGTCTCCCCTAAACTTTCTCGTATACTTCCCAAAAAAGTTGTCATTTCCCCTCTTCCGCGATGGATAAAAATTGCAAACCTTCTCTTACCCAGAATGCAACAACTCTCCACGAGTTTCTTCTGGCGCGCGCCTAAATCTAAAGGAGGGTATTAGTAGTAGAGAGTGATTGCGAAGGTCACGAGCAGTGCCAATTCGCAATTTGGCCTTGTTAGATGAAGTAAGTATAATATGCATATTGAAAGCCTTTTTAACCGATTGAAATGAAAATTGGACACAAATCTAGCATTCGGGTTAGAACATCACATAGTAAATTTCATTTATCTACGTAGTAGCATTTAGGAGTTATAGTGTTCAGAAGCATGCGATTATGCAGACCGACAGACAGTCATCGCGGCGACGGATTTTTTCCTAAATATTAAACGGAGCTATTTTCTTTATGATAAAACTGTGTATCAAATTTTATCCATCCAGCTATTTAAGTTTTTGAGTTATCACTTTCACATAAACGCGGGCAGACGGCGAGACAGACTTCCCGTGGACGGATTTTCTCCGATATTTGATTGGAACTTACAAATTATGTTTCAATTTCACATATCAAATTTCATCTTCTTAGCTGTAATAGTTTTCGAATTATTGTGTTCATAGACAAACGTAATTCCAAAATTGTGTTTTACGGACTTAGAGAGGTCTAAAACATGGAGATTCGTCAAAATCTCGAGTTCGAATTTTTTGACGATTACGATACTTTCTTTTTGTATACTTCGTATACGAGAAAGTAAAAACATGATTTCTAATTATATTATACTGTTGAGTAGCGTTTTCATAAATCATGTATAGATTTTTTAGATAGTCTCTTTTCACAGAAGAAAATTACGTGACTTAAATTACTTTAAATAGTAGCGAAACAATGTATTACTGGAGAAAATATTTTAATCTAATAAATATCACACAAATTTATTCACTCACAAATCTGAAAAAAAAATGTAGAATACGTAAGCTAATTTTACATGAAGAGCGTTTGAAGCGATAAAGAACAATAAATGATAAACCAGAGGCACTCTGCATAAAAAACTCTTTTTGTAACACAGAGATATACACGTAGAGGTTTGTTTATTTTATTCTAATATACTGTCAATAAAATACGTAGTAATCAATTTTCATATTGCTAGCTTTTTGTTTTGGTACCTTTCAATGTAACGTTTCATAAATGAAATCAGAGTTGCCAAATCCTCAAGTATATAACTCTCAGACAAAGTACTATATCTTCGTTCCGGAAATACTCTATGCGCAAAAACCTTTTCTCAGATATTACTTTTTCCTCCTACTACATGTGGAGATTTTTAACCTTCATATTCATTTCAACAAACGGGAATCCTACTGAAAACAGAAAATTTCTATTTTTCAGTATCTTCTGCGGATATTGCAGTACTTTTTTCAAACTTTTTTTTATTCTTCCTTGTTTTAGTCTCCTGCTTCTGTCACGCTTTCCTGGGAGCGAGACTACATTTTTTTCCCGAGCTCTGCCTCTCCATTCTGATTTCGTTTTATTCTATTTTTCTTTTTTCTTTGTGCAAGGGAACATACTTTTTCCCTCTCTTTTTTATTTTTTTCGTGCAGTTTTCCAAAACTTCGTTCTAAACTAATCACTTGCTTTTCTGAGACGTTGGGAAATCTTTTGTTTGAGAATTTTCCTTGCATGGTCTTCTAGCGTAATAGACCTTTTCCGAAGCAATTTTGTTATTCTTTTCGGAACAGAGAAGACACCAAGAATTTCTCTACTGTAAAGGGTTTTCCGAGTCTTCAATACTTAATGGTGTTAAAAGCGTCTTTTCAAACTGCTGTCTTTGTGAAAGTAAGTGCAAAACAGTGAATGTGATGCAATAAGAATTATTTTCTCTCTAGTGTGTGAGATTTAAAATTTAGTATCTGGTTTTCGA
>BGPR01044185.1:0-12695 GCA_013235015.1 Araneus ventricosus | reverse complement strand
TTGCAGTTTTCGGCATGCATACTTATTATAAAGCCCCTTGCCCTGCGATTTTATTTAACCACCTAATTAAATGACACCAACCATTTCGGATTTTTTTTTTTATTATTTCAATCTACTTGAGATGTTAAAGGATACTTGAGACATTTAAGTGAGTCCAAGTGATTGTTTTGCATTTAAAATTAATTGTTACGTGATAGCAAAAATTCTGTAATTCGATGCACGTGTCAGACACGTTGTTAAGGGGTTAAGATCCATCGAATACTTTTGAGCTCAAGTTTTGTGCGATTTTTTTAAAATGAGTTTCTACTCTATAATAAATAATATATCCATCTTAGCTAGAAATCTTATCTAATTTCCATATTTCAGAATTTTTTTCCTTTTGTGAATTTATTGAGGTTTCAACCAAAAACTAAAAAAGCAATTCTTTCGATTGCAGAGAAGCAATTGTCCTCTTTATCTTCTTCAATAAATGAGCTGTCTGTAACGGAATTTGTTGCCGAAGGAAATGCTTGGTCTAAAATATTTTATAAAAACTCATAGTTCTAGAATTTTCGAAAATGTGAATTTCTTTTCCATTTGAGCCAGATTGATTGATTAAAACTAAATGATTTGAAAAAGGAATGCAAGGTTGTAATTCATCGTATGTAGAGAGAATAGAGATAAAACTTTGCCCCTTTCATCTTTTTTTGTATTTTGTTGATATGGCTATGGAATTTTCAAAAGTGTTTTTTAAAATTTTATTCTGACTAGGATTATGATAAAATTAATTGATTTAAAATAAATTATGATTATGTTTATGTCATTATTACGTGCCACTGTCGAGTAAAATTTAGTTTTTTTATTAATATGGAGAAACGAAAATTTTAACATTATTGCTTTAATTTTTCTGGATTATAAAAATATTTTTAAATAGTTATTTCAAATTTTGGTCAAGGTCGTTTCATTGAAAAGAATTAATCTTTTGATGACTGATTTACAATTCGACAATTTTTAATTTCATATGAGAACGTAACTTTTGTCCTTATGTGTACCGCATGTCTAGATTACTAAAACAGCTTACCAGGAATTATAGGGCTAAATTTAGTCTCTACTCCTGATTGGCTTCTATCAGTAATTGGCAAGGAATGGTAGGAGGTTCATCTAAGAATGTTTACTTTTGACACTTCAGTTTTTTCGTTAACCAAAAAAACCAGCTTCATCTATGTTAATTAGCATTTAAATGGACTTAAAACTTCTGTTTTGTGAAGTTCCAAGCAGAAACGTGCTTTACGATATAATAATTGGATGAATCTTTAACATAATTTAATAAGGTGTCCCTAGGAATCGCTTTTGGTTATGAAAAGAAACATGGAGAGTTAATTGTCCTTCGTAAGTGTAATACAACCTTAATACTTTTCTTTGTTCTTAAATGTCCGCATATTCCTTAGCAAATTTCTGAGAAGTTTAGGCCGGCACCAACTTAGCGGGGAAATGTTTATTCTCCCATACCTACCTAATATCATTTCTCTGGATAAGATCCTCAGTAGAAACACTTTCTTAAATTTGAAAGCATAAAAAAATACTTCCATGAAAATAACTTTTCCATGGATGCTGTATCCATGAAAATAACTTCTCTAATAAGAGCAAACAGAAAAAAACTGTATTATTCGGTTCCTTTGATAAATAATTTGATTTCTCTTTTCGAGTGTTTTCATAATTCAATATCTGTTATTTCACTGTCGGAAATTTCAAAAGAATTGGTTTAAAAAATCGTAGGTGTTACAGAATGGAAATAAAGTTCTGTTAGATTACTCTCCATTTTAGTAATGAAATTAATCGCCTTCAGTTTAGTAATAGTCTGTTGAAAGGGTTTTTTTTGTATAGAACACGACCTTTAATACAAGGACTCCAAAATTGTGGTTCTCGGCATAAAGTAGGGTCGTTTAGATTGAGAATGGTGTAATCAAGACTCTCCCAGTGTGTTCTCAGCCAGATTCCTCAATTTTTGTGAGCAAATTTAAGAAAAAGTAGTTTTAACTTAAAAAGCTTGAAATGTTTTAATTGAAGTAACATAAATTAACTGTAAGTAAAACTGCAATTTTTAATTTATTTTCTTATTTTTGGATTGCAACAAAGTGTCATCGTGTAATTAATGCGCCGGAAAGGGTTTCACCATGGAAAAGTATCGCGTCTGTGAAAATTCGCGTATGTGTAAATAATAGTTTCAATCCGTGCCTGGCTATTACGGCAGAGAGATATGCATATTAGTATAATCATTTCTCAAATCATCAGCTAATTAATTTCTGTGAAATGTGGCATTAAGATTCAAAAGAAAAAAATGTACAAATAAACAGACATAAATAGGAAGAAATGGAAGAAATCCTTTTTTTCTTGTTCAGATTTAAATATTCTCAACTTTCATTAGAATTAAAAACATCACCGTTAAAAGTTGGCATAACTACCAATAAACACTAATCAAGTGTTCTTAAAATGTGATTCTAGAATTCATATTAATTAGCTTTTCTCGCCGCTGTTGTTACAGCTAATATTACTTTACAATTTGACATCAGCATAATTGCTGATTAATCCAAATATTTTTAAAAAATGAATAAGGGAGAAAGGGAATGGAGCACATTAAGTGTTTTTACTGTGATTACCGTATCTTCTTTCTTCTTTGGAAAAAATGCTTGACTTTTAATTCTGGCGAATATTTTCTAGCATGTAAAGAACTTCGAAACATCTACCGCAGTTATGTTATATAGGAACGCGAGACAACACATTACTCTTTAGGAAACCAATTAATTTCCAGGAAACTAGTATAATCAGGCATCCATTTTTTGGTTCCTTGTGTAATATCATTAGCGCCCCCTGAATCAAACATGAGGAACTAAATTTCCGCATACAATGGGACTTGAAATAAAAGAAAAATTGATATTCTTCGGGAAAAAATATTTTCGGAGTGTTTTAATCAGTTTCTTGCTATGTTGGGTTTCCTAAGGTTATTTGCAGTAAAATATGTAATTAAGTAAATGATAATGGATGCCTATAATAAATGTTACCTTCAGTGGAGTAGCTACAAGAGATCAAGTCTTAAAACATACCTTCTTAACCTTCTGATCGCCCAATTATTTTGAACTTTTAGCTGTCAGGTTAGGAAACTTAGATTTTAAAGTAAATGAATTGATCTTTTTTGTATATAGTTATATCTCTGAAATGTTAAAAATACTTTAACCATGATTGCTTAAAAAAATATACATATAAAAATGAACTATCTGCTTTTGAACTTAACATGGAAAACATAAAAAGACGTTTGCTCCGCTCGGAGGGTTAAAACGATTTCAAATTTATGTAACAGGTACTTTTTCTGGTTTTTAAAGTAGCAAGCACAGAAGCAAGCACATTTGACTACTCCTGTTTAACTCTGGTACACCAGTGACAAACAATTGTTGTTTTCAGAGTTTTTAGGTTTTGAAACACTAAAGCAAGCAATATTTGTTTCGTTAATAATCACAAAATATTGAATCGATATCACCAAATATATCGCTCATAACCAATGTCATTTTTGTGCAACAGCAAATGTTCATCACTTTCCATCTGGTAAGCCGAGTTGCAGAAACTGCAGATGTTGCCTGCCCAACACTGCGGGATCCGTGGGTCCGTTCCTCACGAGTGTCGCGTCCACTGCATTTCTCGAAAGAGCGCCAATAAGCGAGATGCTGAATCGTGACAGGGGTCAAAATGGAGTAGAATTTCTCAACACTGTACATGCGCAATTTGGTGACTGTGTTAAAATTTCGCTTTTGCGTATATGTATTGTCAATGTATTTTCATTACATGCGTGTTTGTATAATTATTGCTAAATTCGATAAATCATAGCTTAACAAGAAACACCACCTATCTCAATTTTCTAAACTTTTGAAGAGAAAGAAAATTTTGAATTTTTCGCAATCAATTTCTTTAGGATTTTATTTTTACATTGATACATCATATATGGTATCATGTTCATACCAGGCGTGGAATAAATCAGCAATATTTGATATTGGTTTTAAGAAATCAGCTTTTTCTACCTCTTGTAAAATGTGGAAAATTGAGGTAGTTGGTGTCGTTTGTTAAGGGACGAAATGCATTATAATGATCAGATCCTTAATTCAATTTTTTTCCAGGAATTAAAATGTTGATGTTGTACATGTATGAAAACGGAAATATGAGGTTTGAGAATTCTTCGCACAAAATAAATCACACTTACTAAATTTGTCAATTTTCAAGAACTTTTTTTCGGTGTATAACTCAAAGTGATTGATTATTAATTTAAATCGAAATTAAGTATGATGTGTACTGATCACAATTCCATTAAGTTTTGGTATTTTTTCTTGTTTATAAAGAATTCTTATAAAATACTTGTCTAAGTTGTGTTTGCTTCCCGTTTTTCCGAACCAGTAACTGTTGGTAATGCATATATACTTGTAGCAAAACACCAGGTTACTCTTTAGTAATAAATGGTGAAAGAAATGTCCTTTAATAATTAACAGGAAAATTATACTTTAAATTAAATGTTTGTACATTTACAAAATTCTTTGAAATATGCCCTATTGCATGTTGTGATTAATTAATTTGAAATATGATAATTATGATGCACAAATTTGTCAGAAAAAAATTCGAAAAATGACATTTACAAATCAAGGAATAGTTAAAGCTCATCATATACCATAGTAACACAACAGATTAAACTCTATGTGAAAATGTAAAATAAGCCGATTGTCTCTTATTTTTCAAAACATACAGCATCCATGATGTCTTTCAAAAAATTAAATAGGGCCTTAATGGAGTTTCCATCATTAATACCAAACTGGTAAAATGATATGGGTCCGCTGGTATCATTTTTCTTGACACTTGTTTGTTCGACATGGAGAGCAAAAATATTGACATAAGGATACTGGAACTAATAATAAAACAACAATAGTTTTAGAAGAAATAACCCATTTGAATACAAATTTACTCTATTCAGAATATCAAATTCATTAGAATTTATTTGAGGATGAAAAATTCAGTTATTTATGTTATATGAATTACATAACAGACAGATACACTTTTTTCTATTTATATATATTTATTTCGGAAAATAAGCTAGTTTCCGTGCTAACTTTAAACTATATGTTTTTTACTTATAGAAATTTGATGCTTTTTTATTGCCGTTACAGTAGCTTCTGCAGTAAGTCCATTTGGAGTTTCAATAAAAAGGGGAACGATCCTCAGTTAAATGTGAAGAATACTTTTGTACTGATAGGCTGACATATAAATTCTTTCATAGTTCTGAAGAATTTTCTGGCCGGTATGCTAATTTTTTCATTAGTTGGCAGTCGAGGTCTAATTATGTTGGAGGGGTGAGTGCAGATAAACAAAATTACACTTCTGGCAGAGAAAATACCCTTTCAGGTATAAATACCATTGAATTGAATTTTTTTTTCAATGCAGAGCTCCCCAGGCCTCAGGTGTTTGAGTCCTAATTGCTCAAGTGAAAAAATCTTTTCGAGTTTATTTTTAGTTTATTTCATTTAGTTCACATTTCAACTCTCCACATCTCCGCACTACGCCAGCAGACGTTTTACAGGGAAATGATATTTAACTTGCACCGGTACCGGTACAGAAATCCTGTTCTTGTTTTAAGTTATTGATTATTGAAAAGTTTATATTTTTATGTTTTATCGGATACTAAATTTTAAATAGGGAAGGAAAAATCGTGACTTATTGTTTAAAATGGGTGCCAAATTTAGAAATTGATTTTCTATTCAATGAGGCAACAAAATTTAAGAAACTGCATCGGCTACAATTTACATGTCCACATCCTGTTAATTCTGAGGTCTTTATCAAAGCTGCCATGGAAAATATCGACCACAATCAATTATGTAACACTGCCATAGTTCTTGTATAATTGTAAATGAGCATCCAAATACTGCAGCAGACATTAATGTAACTGGTTGCATGGATATTTGTAGACCAGTGCAAAGTAATAAAGAAAGAAGCAGATGTCCCACACAAATATTATATTATTTGGAAATATAACACAGGATCCTGAATTACCTATAGTTTCTTTTAAATCTTACGACGGTATTCAATCCAAATAATTACATCTATGAAAATCATCAATAAGGCACAATTTTGTGAAGAAGAGGACACATGCGATTTCATTTTTTTAGTTTTTCATTCCAAACCAGCATTAATAAGTAGACCACATCTCCAGTTGTATTGAAAAAGTGGACAGAAAAAGGAAAATAGCTATCACTGCAACATCATAATTAAATGAGGACCAAACACAGGTAACTTCAGCGGAAGAGACTTATACTCCATAGCGAAACCGACAAAATGACGCTATCCAAATACACATAAGGAAGTGAAAATTACAATCATGTTGATCGCCTAAATATTGAGATTATGGCTTTAAATACACTCGGGGAATGGTTCTGAAACAGTGGGTGGACACAGGCACTTGTGTACAGTCCTGTGTTACCGCTGCATGGATAATTGAATCCTTCTTTACATTATATTGACGTTACATCCAGTCATACAAGAAATATTATCAAGAAACATTCGATGTTGAGAACAAAAAGGTAAAATAAATGGGAAAAGAATATATTGCCGGAAATCCCTCATTTCAGCTTCTGGTATATGTTGTAGAGCTTGAGTCATCTCTGCTTTAAATAGTTTTCTGTATTCATTCTGCAAACCTGAAGCTGTTAATTGCTACATTAAAAAAGATCTATTTCGATGTTTTGAACTTTTCACGATCCTGCAGAAATTCCGACCAGGCATTCTAACAGATATTAAGAATTTTTCTGAGACTAATCATGAGTTAAAGTGCCAAATCTACCTTCTCTGCCATAGTTGATGATTAGTTCTATGACATAACAATAAGACAGTTAAAGTGATAGGAGGAGCTGTAGGAATTGAATACAATGCAACTGTACTTCTAAAATGAAATTCTAAAATGATCCTAATATATACAGGATTATAGCAGAGTTTCAGGAAGCTTCTTTCATTGGATCGTATAATGACCTACAAATTTTTCGTTTTGAAGATTCAAGAGCATTTATGCACATTAGAGTGTCCCTTATTTATTAACTTTTAAATTTTTAAATGCCCGCCCCCCGGTTTGGTTCCATTTAATTCAAGATTAACCCATAAAAATTTTTGGGTCGCTAAACCGCTTTTAACCCGTGCCGACTTCGAGAGAGAATGTGAATGATGAAAGCCATTACCGGGCCTTTTGTTTTGGCGGAAGTGTCTTTCTGTCTGTTAGTTTGCAGTTCTTTTTCATCACGTGCCCGCATTGAGCAATCAGTTACATTTAAGTCATGATGTCCAACGTGTCACAGTCATCACATTTTGCCAGTATTGAGTTATATTCTATAACTTTCGCTGGATGCACGTGGCTATTACAGTTAACATTCTGTTCTTGCGTTTCGTTGAAGTTACATGTTCGTTTTTCTGACATTATGCCTCGAGAATTACGCAGCGCAAAGTAATATGTATTTCTGATAGGAGATATCAAACATCAAATAACTGGAAAGAAATTGCCATCGATTGGACAAATGTTATCTGTTTAATTTTATAACTTAAGGGAAGTAAAATTAAATGTCAGTGAAAGTGCCAATCTAACAGTACGTGAATGTATACCCCACAAAATACATGCAACGTTGCGTAAAGAAATTGTATGCATCATGGACGACACTCCAAAAAAAATTCAAAAAAGAAAAGGAATATTTTTAGGAGAAGTGAAAAGGAATTTGAAGACTCTTTGGACAATGTTTTCGACATTGCTCATGCCGACGCATTTCAATTGATAAAAATTGAAGAAGACAAAGTATTTTTATTGAGATAGAGAGAGCCAGGACGAGTAGGTTGTCTTGGAGGGATAGAAAAGATGCTTTCCGTAAAAGAAGAAAAGGTGCTGAAAAGAAGGAAATAGAGGAGAATAGACGAGAAAAGAAAAGATATTTAGCCTCTACATCTTCTGCTGTGAATTATGTGTCATAATCTGATGAATCAATTAAGTAATTATTAGTGACATTTCTTGCCACTTTCCAGAGAATACACAAAATCAGGATGTTTTAAAAAGAGGTACGAAAAAATTTATTACTCCGAAGTTAGTGACTTCAATAGATAGATGTCGGTTGAGTGTGAGAGATTCTGTTTACATTATTCATGCGGTAGTTGAAGCACTTGGCCATAATACTGAAGAGTTTATTATTAATAAGTCATCAATTCATAGAATCCGACAAATTAAAAGAAAGGAATCTACCGAATCCATATAAGTAGCATTTGAAAATGATATTCCTCAAATCCTTACTGTTCGCTGGGGTGGTAGGCTATAACCAGCATAAAATGTCAGAGATGCAAAAAAAGAAAGACTGCCAATTATTGTTTCATTTGGTGACAGAGAACAGCTCATTGGTGTTCCAAAATTACAAAATGCAACTGTGAAAGAGCAAGCACGTTTGGATTGCTTTAACACTGTAGGGTCTTAGCCCAGTGATACTGAGTAATGAAAAGATTTCACTAGACACAGCAATATCAGGATATTAATTTTAATTAAAGCTTCTTGGTTACTGGACTATTTATAAGAAATATACAAATTAATATCAATCATAATTCTGCCTAACTCAGGATGAGATAGCGTAAATCAAAGTCAAAGTCCAATCTGGAATCAATTGCAGATTTGCTGTGAATCTACTCGTAAGAATACTGAAAAGTTCAGTAAAGTTCTACCCAAGGCGAGTTCAATGTCCGATGCCCGGAAAAAAATGATTTGAGGGATTAGACCGCTCAATTAGTTGCTTATAACTACCAAAGAGTTATATCGGTTACAAAAAATAGGTAAATGGCAGTGAAGTTCTGCACGTTCACTTTCGAGACAAATTCCGAAGAATTTCGCAGTTACTTTCCAACTCTCTAAGAGCTTATTCAGCCAAGGTTTGGCTTAACGGTTTCAAGGGACTAGGCCCGAACAAGTACAGCGTCTCAGGCTGAGAGCTGCCTTCAAAATTCTCGGTCACGAGAATTCAATCTCGAATCTCGACTCCGAATCGAATCTCTTCGAATCTCGAATCCACTATTCTTCCGTCCCGAATTCCAGCTTAAGAGCACCTTTGACCCTGCCCTCTGAGGCGTAGCCGAAATGTTAAGTTTCCATGATTTGTCCGGGTGAAGAACAATTTCACCAACCTCCAATTTGTCCTCCTCTTCCCGCTTCATCATTAGTAAGAGCCACAACGTAATGCGTTCCTTTTGATGGTCAATTTGGGTGATCTATTCCAACGGTCAGTCGGCACGGTCCTTTCAAAAACCCTCCGGGTGATGTAATCAGGATCGTTTATACGACATGGGCTTCCTTTCTCCGTTCGCTTTCAGCTAGCTCGCTGGGGGGTCTGATCACTCGGTCTCGTGGGAAATTGGCGGCTTCTTGGGACCGCACAACACATTGGTGTCTGGAAACTAATGTGCAGATTTTGTGCAGTGACACAACTGCTTCAAACACTAGCCGCTTAAATGGTATATGTATCGTTTTAGAACAAAAACTAAATAGAGAAATGCTGTTTTCCCATGCCGTCATCACATATATGAGCTAGTTTTGCGAAGTGTATTTGAAATCAAAATATGTGAGGTAGCAAAAAGTCCTGATATACCGCTTTTCCAAGACTTGAGAAAAAATTGGAAAAACATCAATATTAATAATATCAAAAGTTGGAAAGAACATGTGGAACGACATTTTAACGAGACAGAAATTAAATAAATGTTAGTAATTTCGGAAAAGAAATTAAAGAAGCAAAAACTGAAAGGTGACTTTAAAGAACTCATCGAACTATGCATAATGTTTTGGGGAGGAAATATTGAAAATAAATTTAAAATCCACTCTCCAGAGCAATTTATTCCTTAAAAATGTTTTTGCACAGATCGCAACTTACGCTATCTGTCGAACATGAGAAGGCTTTAGAGACATTTCATTATTCATTGCAACTGTATATGTGATACCATGGCTTAATTGCAGTACAGATGTAAAAGCCCACAAACAAGACCTCTGCTTTTTAAAATCTTTAAAATCGTACGAAAGGATTGACGAAAAAGTTTCAGGAGCATCCTTAAAGAAGTTTATACATCACTTGTGGTATTTATGAGAAGAATTGTCAGTTTTATCCCTTTTGATAAGGATGTTGATGTACAAGTGAAATTGAAAATTGCAGCAAACCTTGATCTTGAGTGTCTACACATAAAACGGAGATATATTCCTTTAGTACAAGAAGCAGCAGGCGAATTATTTTTTAAGTTTTATTATTTCTATTATTATTATTTAGGAATGCTACATTTGTATTTGTACTTAGTAATTCTGTTACTGCTGTATTTTAGATAAAACATTAGATGATTTTGTTTCTACTAAAAGCAAAGACTTTTTCTATCGCCTTCATACGGAAACTTGCTTTCTTCAAGAATGCCCTTCAACCTGGGAAAATTATGTCACATTTGGAAGTCAAACGGATCATTATTGAGTTGAAAGCAGTTAATGACAGTGCTGAAAGAGGTGTTAAATTAATGTAGGACTTTAACGGGTTATTCACTGTTGATTAAGAACAAAAACAATTTGTTCTTCGTTGTGTCCAAAATCACCGAAACATATATCCAGATTTCAAAAAATCCACGTTTAAAAGAAAATATCCATACTAATTTTAAGTTCTGCAGCATCAAGCAAGTGAAAGTATTAACGTTTATATGAGTTGGTGATTTATTAAATCTAATATTTAATTAATAGCGCTGAGTATTTTATTTGTTTCATATACATCATATCATCTATTGTAACATTGAAAGCTCTGGCCCAGGTCGGCAAGGGTTAATTTCATCCTACTGGACTCAAATATTACACGTGAGTTAATCTGAGCAAAAGGAACAATTTTAGAGGGCGGGCAAAAAAATTTCAGTAAAAAACTTTTTGACCCAAAGTAAGGGACACCCTAATGCACATGTTTAAAAATCATATAAATCAAATATTATGCGGTATAAAAGAGGAAGGAAATCCCTTTGAATGGAGTCAGATTTTTTTCCATTGGAAGTAGAAAACTTGTGACTTCGAAAGAATTTAAAGGTTATACTATCTCAAGCTTACTTGAATGGATTCAGTAATCAACAATATTTCATTAAAATTCTCTAATTCACCACATGGTATCATTAGAAGATATAATTTCCAGTTTTCATTATTTCAGTAAAAATTATGACAAAAACAAAGGCAAAAATAGATACACTGCGAAATGTTTCCAGTCCTATTTTGTAAGATGTATGCAACTTCTCAAAATAGAGAGACAAGCATCCAAGTATTTTTTGAACCCTCGAAAATCAGCCTTAACCACCTTCTATATCTTAATAGAAGGCTGAGAAATCGTAGCTTTGAAGTTTATATTGTCAAATGTTAAAAAAACGAGCAAGGGATAGAAATACAAAATGCATGAACAAAATCCTTTACTGCAGAAGTAATGGATGGGGCAGTAATTGTTCACTTACTTATTCCAATGAAAGCAAAAGCATTTATGTATTGCTAAAATCATTTCTTGAAGCTATTTTTTAACAACCACTCCGACTCAACCTACCAGGAAGAGTGTAAGGCCTTATCTTCAAGATAAACATTCATAGCTTATTCCAGCATGTTAAAGAATTCGTATAGTATTCGATAGTTATAACTACTTATATTTGAAATCTGATTGACGCCGATTAAGAGGAACAGGAATTCAAATCCATGTAATACGATCCACAAAAGTCCCTTACCAATACAATAACTTCTTACGAGTAGAAAATAATAACTGTTTAATTTCTTACTGACAGAGATTTCAAGGGAACACCATGAAGGAGATTCAATTTTTTGGACACTTGAAAACAGTACTTTTAATACTGAAATCTTGCGACTTATCCAGAATTTCGCCTATATGGCAAGAAGAAACAAGTGACAGCATTTTTCTTCACTTGAAGCATACTGCTGACTACGAACATGGCCATATCAGCATACGACAGTGGATTCAGATGTCACTGTTTTGAAAATTTGTTTTTATTTTCTAAAATACGAAATTCAGATGAACTTTATATTGATTTTGTCCCAAAAAAATCTTTGAAAAATGATTGCAATCCATGATATATGTTCTCCATTGTCCTTTGAAATATATTATAGTCTACCAATATTTCATTCGATTGCAGGATGACATGCTGTCTCAGGATTTTGTAATTTAGACTAGAAAAAGGGAAACTCGAAAATTTTGATGTATTTCTCTGACATTAATAACATTTTTGCTCAGTTACATACTGGCAATTAGCTGTGATTAGTGCCCAGAGATTTGGTGTTCTTTAGTACGATGCAAAATTCCATTTAAATACTGTTAACGACTTTCGACGTTTTCGTTTGAAGAGAAAATAGAGCCATTGAGAACATACAACCATGAAAAAGAGCAATTCATGAAAAGCATTAATCTGAAGCATTTAGTTGGAAAATAACTTTCATTACCGGATACCTAAGGATCTTAAAAATCCGATGAAACTACCTGCCTGTATGGATGAGAATTCCGGATGTGTAAATAAATTGTGAAAACTGATATACGAGTTCAAAATGTAAATATGTATGAAACGGAATACATTTTACCCTTTCTTGTAAAGGTCAGTTTTTTCCAAAATTATATTTAAGAAACTGCTCA
>BGPR01044184.1:0-12695 GCA_013235015.1 Araneus ventricosus | reverse complement strand
TTTATCAGCAATAGTTTGTATTTATCTTAATATAAATAAAAGTCATTGTGGCTATATATTTATGTTCCACAACTCCTCCTAACCTGATTTCAACCAAACTTTGCACACTTTTTATTTAAGACAAGAGAAAGGTCACTCTCAACTTTTCAAAGCCCAAAAGTAGTTAAAATTTCAATTAATTAAAAATTAAACAAGGCGTATTTCCGCGATATCTATGGAAAATATTATCTCTCGAAACTATTTTTACACCGTATTAAATTTTTTTAAAAATAGCTTTTTAGTGACAAAAATTTCATTTCCATACAATTTGTTTCTCTCATTTTAATAATTTTTTCAAAATTAATTTTATACAGAATTCCTAACAATAATCTTTATTGTCGAAGAACAAGAATAATATGAAGAATTGCTGCCAGAATACATTAACAGAATTCTGGATGAATGGTAAAAGAAAATTTTAGAAGTAGATGGTTAACAATTTATATCAGGACCAACTATCGATTTGATTTATTTTCATGCTTTAAATTAATGAATTCGTAACTATTTAATTTAATTGTTTTAAAATATTCATTAAAACCTTTCTTTTATTTAGTAATTTTTAACAAAATTTGAAGTACCTGTATAACAAATAATAATTTATGGAGAAAATTAGCTATCGGCTGTTTTAAAAAATTGTGCGGTTCAATTGATATTCTCCTTTTAATTAAAAACGTTTCAGATCAGAAAAGGAATTTGTGTATTATAATTTTTATACAATAGTAGTTTTTACATTAAAAATATTAGACATGAAAGCATTTTAATCCGTAGCGAAGCCTGGTATATCAGCTTGTCTACCGTATAAAAAGAGGAAGTAAATGTGGCTGATGGGAGCTTTTCAACAAGATGTCACATGCGTTGGTTATAACGCACTCGAGGGGGGGGGGAATTGCACGGCGGAGGATCACTTTTCAGCTCATAACTTCTAAGTAATTCTTGCTATCACAAAACTTTCAATATAAAAGTAGTTTCTTATGATAAGGTGATAATTTCCGTAATTGAAATTTTCTTTCTATCTTCAATCGTAACGGAGCTATGGGGAAAAGATAAATTGGGGTAGAAAGATAAAAGGGGGACACTGACATCGCTTTTCAGCTCATAACTTCTAAGCAATTCTAGCTGTAAAAAAAACTCTCAATATAAAAGTTTTTCGTTATGATAAGGTGATAATTTGCCTAATTTAATTTTTTTTCTATTTTTAGTAGTAACAGAGTTATGGGGAAATGATAAGTTGGGGGAGAGGATTGAAATGACTTCTTAGCTCATAACTTCTAAGAGTATAGCTATCTAAAAAGTTTCAGTACAAACGTTGTTTGTTATGATGACACAATAATTTGTATAATTTGAATTTTCTTTCTATCTTCAATCGTAAGTGAATTATGGGGAAATGAAATTCTCAACACCCTACCATTTCCACTTCTTTGAGCTAGAGAGCCCATCTACGATCTCATCCCAGATTTTCATTATCCTTACAACATATCCCACGTTGGTTAAAATTAAATCAAAATTAATTCAGTTATCTTGTACAAAGTTTTATCGTCATGAATGTAGGTCCGTATAAGATTTTGGGCCAAATACGTCAAAGGGCTGACTGTCTGTCGGTCTGTATAATTTACTTTCGAAAAGAACCTGTTATTTCCACACGCGAACATCTCTTTGAAATTGATTCTTTACCTAGTTTTTACTTGCGTACTGGAAGTAATTAATCTCTGTGCATGCATTAGCGGAGCTTGCTAGAAAACAAATATTGCTAAGTTTTAATACATACGCATCTCTTTGAATTTGATTCTTCACCTAAATATTTTACAAACGCTATAATCTACAATGAAAAATCTTCTAATAGTCATTGCATTCTAGGTTACAGTAGGTTCGAATTTTTTATCCACTCATGGGGAAGGGAAATGACAAATTTTTTAGAAGTATACGAGAAAGTTTAGGGAAGGCCACTCCAGCTGGTTGAGTTATAGTGTTCACATGACTGCGGACATACAAACAGACAGACTTCCCGTTGACGGATTTTGTCCAAAATTTGATAGTAGTCTAAAAATTATATTTAAAGACCACATACCAAATTTCATCCGCGTAGCTCTAATAGTTTTCGAGTTATCGTGTTCACAGACACACAGACATGATTCAAAAATTGTGTTTTTCGGACTCAGGGAGGTCTAAAACGTGGAGATTCGTCAAAATCTCGAGTTCGAATTTTTTGACGATTACAATACTTTCTCTTTGTATACTTCGTATACGAGAAAGTAAAAACGGTTTACAGGAGTATAATTCAGACATTTTTTTTAATGAACTTTTACTTCAGAGAATTCTCTAATTCCGAAGCATCTAAACAGCTATTCAGTTCATACTCAATTCCTAATATAGTGAGGTCTGACAATCTTGTTTGAGATGTTGTTGTTCGCAAATAGTTTTTGATTATTTTTAGTTTGTAAAAACTACGTTAACCGGATGCAACACTCACTGGAAGAGTTAGTACAATTCTTAGAGCAATGCCCAAGTTTGGAGCAAAATTCACACAGACATTGCCTTTTATATATAGATTACTGGAGTAGTGCCCTGCAAGTTTTGTGCTCATTAGTACATAAAATTAGATTGTTTTGTTGGTTTTTAGAATTTTTTGAGAAACTCTTCTAGTTAATTCAGAAACTCCGATGCGAATTTTTTTCTCATTTTGTTTTGGCAATTTTGCGTCCCTCGATTTTTACTTTCTCTCATACAAAGAGAAAGTATTGCAATTGTCAAAAAATTCGAACTCGAGGTTTTAACGAATCTCCAGGTTGTAGACATCCCTGAGTCCGAAAAACACAATTTTGGAATTATATCTGTGTGTTTGTGAACACGATAACTCGAAAACTATTAGACCTACGAGGATGAAATTTGGTATGTGATCTTTACACATAATTTGCAGGTTTCTATGAAATTTTGGACAAAATCCGTCTAAGGGAAGTCTGTCTGTCCGCGGTCATGTGAACATTATAACTCAAAAACTTGAATAGCTAGATGGATAAAATTTAGTACACAGTTTTATCATCATGAATGTAGGTTCGTATCAAATTTTCGACCAAATCCGTCAAAGGGTTGACTGTCTGTCAGACTGTTTAATCGCATACTTGTTTAAATTTTATCTCCTAAACTCTTTGGCTTAGATATATAAAAATTGGTATGACGGTTGCTAACATTAATTATAGATAGATCTGAGCCCAAATTTCGTTTCAATCGGTTAAAAAAAGGTTCAAATTGCATATTCAATTTTTTAAATCCTATTCTCCATGCGCATGCGCAATCTCTGTGCACGAGGTAGGATTACATCACTTTGTCCATGAGCCGGCAAGAGTGGATAGTTTTAATCGGCAGGCTTCTCTTTGAATTTGATTCTTTACCTAAATATTTTACAATCACTATAATCTACAATGAAAAACCTTCTGACAGTCATTTTATTCTGGGTTGCAGTAGTTTTATCCACGCGAGGGGAGCGGAAACAGCACCTTTTTGGGGAAATATACGAGAAAGTTTAGGGGAGACCACTCACGCTGTTTTTACCCCGTGTCGGGGCATGGACTAATGGAATGTTCTTCCAGCCCTGCGGTGACAGTCCCGTATATACGGTGCGTATGACAACCTTAGGTATTGTGTGCCTGATGTGCACATGTTCGCCAGTTCGATCCTGGTCAAAGTTAGTGGATTCTTGTGATGTCAAGAATTGTCAGTTGCGCTCAGATCATTTGATTATGTTCGTTTAACCCCCTAACATACCATGACAACTCTGACATACGCATCGAATTACAGAAGTTTTGCTATTGAAATCCGTGTTTAACTCTTTAATCCCGTGGTGAGTTTTTTCTTCTAGTTCCTTTAAAACCGGGACTTTTTGGGAGGAAGCGACATGAACTGGACTCTCCCAGCCTCGGTGGTCCTTTACCCCAACCTGCTATAACCTTCCCTTAAGGCGCACGGAAATGGACTGTGGTTGGCAAGGGTAATTGGACCCTTCTATCGCGCTTATCTCCTAAGCGATCTCAAAAAATCCCTCCCCTCAAAAGAAGCCAACCGCCTCGGACCGGCCATCGTCGCTGATAAGGGGAAATGTTTAGACCGCCCCTCTTGGTGTGAGAGAGTTAAGTTAACGTTACAATTAATTTTAAATACAAAATTCACCTGGCCACGTTTAAATGTCTCAAGTATCTTTTACCATCTTAAATAGATTGAAATAATAAAAAATATCCGAAATGGGTGGTGGCATATAATTAAGACGTTAAATAAAATCGTATGTCAAGGGGTTAAAATTTATTCGACATTAGTTACCCTCGTGAAAGTTTTTTCATGGTGCATGCATTCTGGTGAGTAAGCCATGTTTCAAAATTAGGTAATGACAATGGCTAATACAAGCACCAACTAATGAATGATCTTATATCAAATAATAATCCCCCTTACGAAAGGTAAAAAATTACAGTTGGTAATAATTTTAATAAAAATGTTCCGTAGAAGCCTCCACTATATATCTAGTTGAGCTGAAAAACAATCAACTAGAAAAATTAGAATAAATTTAAAAAAATATAAAAAATAAACTTGAACTTTGAACAAAAACGACAACAGTTTTTTTTAAAACAATAAAATTTAAATAATGTTTAAGTCGCGCGCAATTGCATCTACAAACAAAAAACAATGGAAATCAATATCATGCAAAGAAAGTCAAAAAACAAAGATAAACTCAGAGGGAATCGAAAAACAACAGCAAGGAATCCATTCTAGTTCATTTTTTCAAGGGCTAAGGACTTTATTCGAAATGGATTCAAAATAATAATTGGGAAATTTTTCTGTAAGAAGCTTACATTACGCCAAATATAGCTTCTCTTAGTCCGAAATTTCCCAACAAAAGACAAAGGAGGTACATCAAAAAGCATCATTTTAAAAGAAAGAGGAAACCCAAACACAAACATAAAAACGGCCATAATTAGCCATCTGGCTTTTAAAAGTAGTTATCATAAAAATAAACTTACCCCAAGCCCAGAATAGAGAAAAAAAGAGAGAAAAAATGTCCTCACGCAATCACAATCCCACTCTAAATTTCTTTAAAAAAAGAATCAGCAAATTTTTTAAAGAAACATTAGTACCATGGCGCCATCTATATTCGAAAAAGCAAAACAGAAGTAGTAAGAACAGGAATTTCTAGGGAATAGAAGTATTTAGACATATTAATAAAAATATCTATCTATATATCTAAAAGTATCTATATCTAGTTGGATTTCTTAATTCAAAACGCGCGAGTTCGTGAACTAGAAATAACTTGTAAACGATATCTAGGCACATCTACAATTTTCAAAAATAGATAACTGGATTCACTTTCTCTCAAAATGAAGGGAAAAAAACCCGACTAATTTGTGTTTTTCTGGAAAAGATTTATAGTTGCCTAATTGTAGTACTTACTCTACACATTGATTACGTTGTGATGTATTTCAGCATAGCATGAATAATCGTGGAACCTTCTTTATCAAAAATTTACATGTTTGTGCTGTGGACGTCTTCCACAGCACAAACATGTAAAACAAACACATACACTTATATCACAAACTTTACCATCACTGACTTGCATCGAATTCCATCTTCAATTCCTTATTCTTTTCCGTTGCTAGGCAACGTTAGCAAAAGACAAAATATATCGTTGCCATGCTATTTTTATAATCTTTAGAAAAGAATTATGCCAAACGATATTTTTAATTAATTTCTTTTTCAGCCAAACGATATTTTAAAATTAATTTCTTTTATGACCAAACGATATTTTAAAATTAATTTCTTTTATGACCAAACGATATTTTAAAATTGATTTCTTTTGTGACCAAACGATTTTTTTTATCTAATTAATTTCTTTTCTTCAAATATTTTAATAATTCTACAAATAAATAATTTTTTTCGTTACGAATATTACAGCGTCATCCTTATGCTCTACGAATTAAATAAATGAATCCTTCCAATGCTTGAGAAACCGTAATATATGTGCTTCGTTTCGAATGATGTTTATGATGAGGAATTCCCTTTAACCGAAACTACGACTTGAAGAAGGCAAGGATTCAAAAAAAACTATGACAACACATAAATATTCATGAAAACATGCTGGTAAATAAACGAGATTACCTGATCCAGGTAGACAAGTAAACATATGTATTTATTACTTCTCTTCTTAAACATGTTTACGTTTAGAATTCATAAACAGAAAATATTTAGGAACATACAGAACAGCACAAACTGAAAATTTCAGACTTGAACTAATTTCAGTGACAGGAAGGGGGGACTAACGTGAGAGTTGAAATGTTTTCCGAGAATGAGTTTTAAAAAATAAAAAAGTGCGTTCTTATTTATTTCTGAAAGGATTCAATGATATCTTTCTAGAAAATATTAAGCTTGGAGGAAAACTTCAGAATTTCAACAAACCTCGGATAAGTGGATAAAAATCCACCTTACATATAATAAATATTTTTAATATAAAATATGACTTATAGCATATTAAGTAAATTAATTAAAAATTACAAAATCTATTGTTGTTCACTCAGTAGAACCCATCTAATCCGAAATAATTGGGACAAGTGCCTGTTCGGATTACAAAAAATTCGGATTACGCGAAATTCCGACAAAAATAGAAAAGAAAAAGATGTGTGCTAAAAAAAGTACTACTATCTCTTGAATTCTTTTATTCAAAAGCAATAGAAAGAGAATATGTCTCCTCTTTTCATTAGAATAATGGATGTGCTCCTGTATGAAATGACCATATTCTAAGGCTAATTAATTAGTTTCTTCAATGTGTGCAAAATTATGCATGCTGAAAATGTACTTTGTTGTTTTTAGCATGTATATTTAAATATTTTCAGGTAATCTTTTCAATTACATATAATTTTCGAAAATAAAATCGGTTCGGATTAACCGGAATTTCGGATTAGCGGGGTTCTACTGTAGTTGAAAAATTTCACGAAATATAAGAGATAACCAGCGGGAGTGGTCTCCCCTAAACTTTCTCGTATACTTTCCCAAAAATGTGCTGTTTGCCCTCCCCCCGCGTGGATAAAAAAATTCGAACCTACTGTAACCCAGAATCCAAAATATTTAGGTAAAGAACAAAATTCAAAGAGATGCGTACCGAATTAAATGCATGAATCATACACTTCCACTCTTGCAGGGTCAAGGACAAAGTGACGTAATCCTTCCGCGTGCACAGAGATTGCTACCAGTACGCATGCGTATGGAGAATCGGATTAGAAAAATTAATTATTCAATTTGAACGCCTTTTTTTCAACCGATTGATACAAAAATTGGACGCAAATCTACAATTAAGGCTATGAAGGACACATACCAAATTTAATACATCTAAGTCATTATCTTAAAGAGTTATTGTGTTCACAAGTTTACGATTATACAGACAGACAGTCGATCCTTTGACGGATTTGGCTCAAACTACATTCCTGATGATAAAACTGTGTACCAAATTTTATCCATCTAGCTATTCAAGTTTTTTAATTATAGTGTTCTCATGAACTCGGACAGACAGACAGATTTCCCGAGGACGGATTTTGTCCAAACTTTGATAGATACCTACAAATTATGTGTGAAGATCATATACCAAATTTCATCCCTGTATCTCCTATAGTTTTCGAGTTAACGTGTTCACAGACAGAGAGACAAACGCACTGACATAATTCCAAAACTGTGTTTTTCGGACTCAGGGAGGTCTTAAAGGAGGTCAGGGAGGTTAGAAAAATTAATTATTCAATTTGAGAGATGTCGTCCTCGTCATCTGACCGCGGTTCAGAATCACGTGACCCGTCCCAAACTAGCTCTCGAGTTTCTCCAAAAATGGGACGTTAATATAATTAAACTAAAAGAAACAAATTCTCTTCGCTTACTTCGTATACGAGAAAGTAAAATACAACTGTGAAACAATATTGGATGCTTTTAGAGCATTCGTATGGATGCATCATGAATTTTAAATAACATTCTTATGCGGAAGCGAATGAGAAATCGGATGGCAGAATAGTCCCGACTTTTGAAATTAAAGCTTGAACAAAAGTAATCCAGATAACACAAAACCTAGGACAAATTCTGCAGTGTTCTAATCAAAGACACAAAGAATGAAATTTCAAAAAATATGGGAAAACGAAACTTCGTATAAGCTGTTAATTATAAAAAAAGGTTCTGTTATTGTGCATTTTGATATATGATCTCAAAATAAAAAAAAAAGCGTAAAATGGGAAATTAGTGGGTAGAATAGTGCAGACTTTTGAAATGAAAGGTTAAACAAAAGTAATCCAGATAACACAAAACCTAGGACAAATTCTGCCGTGTTCTAACCAAGGACACAAAAAATGAAACTTCAAAAAATATGGGAAAAAGAAACTTCGTATAAGCTGTTAATTATGAAAAAAGATTCTGTTATTGTGTATTTTGATATATAATCTCAAAATAAAAAAAGCGTAAGATGGGAAATTGGTGGGTAGAATAGTGCAGACTTTTGAAATGAAAGGTTAAACAAAAGTAATCTAGATAACACAAAACCTAGGACAAATTCTGCAGTGTTTTAATCAAGGACACAAAGAATGGAACTTCCAAAAATATGGGAAAAAGAAACTTCGTATAAGCTGTTAATTATGAAAAAGATTCTGTTATTGCATTTTTTGATATGATCTCAAAATAAAAAAAAAAAGCCAAATGGGAAATTGGTGGGTAGAATAGTGCAGACGTTTGAAATGAAAGGTTAAACAAAAGTAATCTAAGATAACACAAAACCTAGGACAAATTCTGCAGTGTCTTTTAAATCAAGGACACAAAGAATGGAACTTCAAAAATATGGGAAAAGAAACTTCGGTATAAGCTATTATGAAAAAAGATTCTGTTATTGCATTTTGATATATGATCTCAAATAAAAATAAAATGGGAAATTGGTGGGTAGAATAGTGCTTTGAAATGAAAGGGTTAAACAAAAGTAATCCCAAATAACACAAAACCGGACCAAATTCTGCAGTGTTTTAATCAGGACACAAGAATGGAACACAAAAATATGGGAAAAGGAAACTTCGTATAAGCTGTTAGTGAAAAAGATTCTATTGTGCATTTTGATATATGATCTCAAAACAAAAAAAAAGCGTAAAATGGGGAATTGGTGGGTAGAATAGTGCAGACGTTTGAAACGAAAGGTTAAACAAAGAAGCTAATCTGAATAACACAAGCCTAGGATAAAATTGTACTTGATATTTCTAACCAAGGACACAAAGGAGATGAGAACTTCAAATATATGGGAAAAAGAGAAACTTCAGTATAAGTGAGTATGAAAAAGATTCTGTTATTGCATTTTGATATATGATCTAAAATAAAAAAAAAAAGCGTAAAATGGTGGGTAGAATAAATTGCAGACGTTTGAAATGAAAGGTTAAACAAAGTAATCTAGATAACACAAAATTAGGACAAATTGTTGCCGTGTTCTAACCAAGGACACAAAGAATGAAACTTTAAAAAATATGGAAAAGGAAGGAAACTTCGTATAAGCTGTTAATTATAGAAAAGATTCTGTTGGCCCATTTGATATATGATCTCAAGAATAAAAAAAAGCATAAGATGGGAAGTGGGTGGAATAGTACAGTTTTTTTGAAATGAAAGGTTTAAAACAAAAGTAATCTGAATAACACAAAACCTAGGACAATTTTGCAGTGTTTTAATCAAGGACACAGTGGAACTTTAAAAAAAACAGGCTTCGTAGCTATTAATTATATAAAAAAAAAGTCTGTGGAATTTGCGATATGTAACTCAAAATAAAAAAGAGTAAAATTAAAATTATCTTTTCAAAAAAAAATCTGACAAGGACAGCAAAGATTTCTTTCGACACGCATTCTTGTTTTGTTCAGTGAAATTCAGACGAAAGTTCGTTAAAATATTTGCGCTAAAACGATGGGCGTTCATGCGATCTTCTTATTACTATCATTTTCTCTTACATGAGGATTGCGACATCGGAGAGTGAGCTGGCTCTTTGCTCACAGGAAAACTTTGTTTCTTCTTTTAAAATATTGTCTCCCTTAGGATAAAAACACCTCTTCAGATAAAATAAATAGCTTTGCCTTTAAAATAGCTTTTGCCTTTAATAAAAAAAGAACTGGCTGCAAAATATTCGATACTGAACTATCAACAATATTTAATACTATTACAGAAAACAGTAAAAAATATTTAATACTAGCTGATGGAAGTTTTTCATACTAAAAAATGTGGAATATTTTCTTCTCAAATAAGGTACAGACAATAGGGAAAAAACATTGAAATAATTTAAACCTACAAGGCGGAATTTTTTTAATTTTAATACGTCAAATCTATGAATTCTATAGTAGAAGAAGTCAGGAAAATAATTTAAGATTAATTTTAAACTAATTAATATATTTTTTTAAAACAATACAAGATTCATTTATGAAACTGACCATATCTATATAAATTATCACAGATAAACAATGAAATAAGAAAACGAAACTTGTAAACTCACAAATATTTTTATAAAGTATAAAACTAACTTTGTTTATATTCTGTAAATTATGTTACAAAAAAATTACTATTAGCACGAACAAATTAGGAAAACACCAGGAGACACGTTTGTGGTAAAAACACAACTTCTATTAAAATTAATTATTACTCTGCATCGAAAATATGTTGGCGAAACAGACTAGTTATGCCCCAGAACTAGACGTTTATCTTGGAACCGTGTAAATCTTGAACTGAACATCAAAAATATGAGTGATGAATACATGCATCACCGCTATTTAAGGGTTAAAAAATATGCGTTTCGCAAAATGAATCTTCGTATTTCAACGGTTCTGTTGTATTCTTTAAGTTTGTTTTACATACGACACAATTGATAAAAGAAACAAGTGAGCTTCCTAAAATTCACTACCGGAATTTTAGAAAGAACTAAATAACTCAGGATAAATGTTTCAAAATAATATTTTAGTTAGAATATTTACTTAACTGCAGTTTTAGTAAGTTTAGATTTTACAAATTTATTTGATCACAAAGTGTTTCAGAACAACAAAATGGTTTCGAAGCTTGTAGAATTTTTATAGTTAAGAACATAATTTATTAAAAACCTTTTTTTTTTTTCAACTAAATGTTTTTAAGTAGAAATTTTAATAAATTCCACTCTAATTTTAGTCAAGATATGTAAAATGAAAGCACTTGTCTTTTTTATACAAAAAGGTATTTTATTTACGTATAGATATAGTAATGAAAAAATAGATTCAGTATAGCAATCCATTTTTTCAACTATTTTAGATATTCAACAAATTAATAGCCACTATTATTAGCACAGTTTTTAGGCACCAGAAAAGGAGGAAAATTTCGGGAATATTTACTTCAAAATGCATTGATTTATTTGATGGAACCCCTGTGTTTCCAAACTGAGAGAAAAAATCCCTTATAAATGCGAAGTCTGGATGAAGGAAGTTCCGATTTTTCAGGCACCAGAGGAGGAGGAAAAGTTCGGGAATACTTACTCCAAAATGCATTGATTTATTTTATAGAAGCCCTGTGTTTCCAAACTGAGAGAAAAAATCCCTTATAAATGCGAAGTCTGGATGAAGGAAGTTCCGATTTTTTTAGGGACCAGAGGAGGAGGAAAAGTTCCAGGGGCCACTTACTCCAAAATGCTTTGATTTATTTGATGGAACCTCTGTGTTTCCAAACTGAGGGAAGAGAAAAAATCCATATAAAATGCGATGGATGGAAGGAGTTCCGATTTTTAGGCACTAGAGGGAGGGAGGAGGAAAAGGGTATGCCTCAAATGCAGTGATTTATTTAATGGAACCCCTGGTTTTCAAACTGAGAGAAAAATCATATAATGCAGGGAATCTGGATAGAGGAGTTCCGATTTTTTTGTTATGGAGACTAATAACCTATGCGATAATCCCCTATTGCTGTGCAGGTAGATTCCTTATGATTACTACTCTGCAATGATTCTCATGACACGACGTTGGGAATGTTTTATGATATGCAATCCCTTAGAATTTAGGGTTCGATACTCCCAAGGAAGAACATCCCCTGTATACATTTCAAATTTCCTTTACTTGCTTATTGCGTCAAGATCCTGCAATTAATGAAATTGCTCTTTGGTATAGATTTTACCACCCTTAACCTGAAAGAAAGGAATCTGCCTTGCCTTCGGGTCGCCGAGGAGAACTTATATTCTCCCATTTTCTCCCTCTCAGGTCGCACGAGAACTCATTCTTATTCTCCATTTTTCTGGTCGCTCGAGAGAACTCTTTTATCCTCCCATTTTGCGCCTTTCAAGTGCCAGAGAACTCTTATTTCTTTTTTGGTCTCTTCTCGGCTGCTTCGAGAGAACTCTTTATTCCTCTTTTTTCGCCTTTCGGGTCGCCGAGAGAACTCTTTATTCTCTCATTTTGCGCTCTTTCAGGTCAGCTGAGAGAACTTTTATTCTCTCATTTTTTTGCCTTTCGCTGCGAGAGGAACTACTTGCCTCCTCATTTTTTTTTTTTCGCCTGCTGGTTTAGAAGAGAACCTCTTTATTCTTCATTTTTTCTGCCTTCGGGTCCTCGAGAGAACTTTTATTCTCTCATTTTTTGCTCTTTCGTCCTAGAGAGACTCTTTATTCTCTCATTTTTCCGCCTTTCAATTCATGA
>BGPR01044183.1:0-12695 GCA_013235015.1 Araneus ventricosus | reverse complement strand
CCTTTGTATTAATAACAATTGAAATATTAAGTTTCAAATATTGTTTTCTTCATTACATCAACTAAATGTTCAAATATATCGTCATCATTATGTGTTTTATGTGGAAGAAAAGGACGGGAATTCAATTTCGTGAGACATTGGGAGCAAGCCACGCCAATCAAAATATCCGAAAAGTGAAAGAAAATGACGAATTAATGCGATTCCTTAGGAGGACTTTAGAATCCTCAATCTGATGGCAGATTTGGGTTTTATAAAACAAAGGATTTTTACAGTCAAATTAGACACAGGAAATCCCGGAGAGGGTTGCTTGTCCAGTATGAGACAGGTAAAGCTTTTGTTTTTTTATCCATACTTCTGAACTATTAATTACTGTTACAGTCTGTATGAATTAGTTTTAAAGTGTATCTATTCCTCGTTGTTTTGCCTTCAATTAGTTTTCTCACTGAAGATATGCTAGGTAAAGTACATTAATGCGAGTTGATTTTGCGAAACATAATAAATTTCGGAATATCGCGCTGAAATGTGTTCGTTATTTTTTGATGAAATTGATTTATTTATCAAGGTTAAAAGAAAAATAGCCGTCTGATTTTTGTCTAAAATGTTTTAGTATTCAGAATTGCTTCTGATGGGGCCGCGGTAGCTTAATGGTAAGGTCCCCTCTTCGGTGCCAGAGATTTCCAGGCTCGAAACCTTTATCAACTGAAGATCCGTCGTGTACGTGGGTCCGTTGCACGTTATTCAAACTTGGGGGGCAAAATGGCCTTCCGCTGGTGTTGTATGGTGTGAAGAGGGAGTGCCAGCTTAGGTGTCGTCCTCGTCATCTGACCGTTGTTCAAAATTACGAGGTCCGTCCCAAAATAGCCCTCGTGTTTCTTCAAAACGGGACCTTAAGGGGACTTGGCACCCTAAGAATTCCGGAAAATCAATGAAAATATCGATTTTCAAATTTTGAGTGGAAAATGATCCTTGAACCTTTGACTTAATAATCTGAAAGTTTCAAAACAATCAGACAAATATTTTGTGAGATATGAAGTTATTTTGTCTAACATTTCATCACGTGCCACGCCCACTTTCAATGTTTAAATCCTGCATATTTCATGTGTAAGTTGCAAAAACACCTAATTTTTTCAATAAAAGCAAAGCAAGATAGTTGTTTCAAACAGTAGCCGTTTTGTTTACTGTTTTACTGCTTTCGCTTCTTTATTATTCATGAAGCATATCGTCATCATCATCATCAACACTGCTTTCGCTTCTCATTTTTTTTGAATTTCTCACTGCCAATAAAATTTCAATAAAATGGTTTTAAATTTTTTCTCTGTTATAATGGATATTTGATAAATAGTACTGCAGATCATTTATTAAATATTTTGACTAAAAAATTTGAAAAAAGTGAAATTTTTCGCATTTTTTAAAAAAAATTTCTAATTATCCCTATAAATGAAGATGCTAATTAATAATTATAGTAATAATAAATATGAATAAAATTGATAAGTTAGGACTCGCAAATGTCAGGTTATTGCTCTGAAAAAAAACTAGCTTGATATAAGTTGTTTTTATTACAATTTTGTTGTTTTTAAAACTTTAAAGCTGCTTTTCTCAGTTTGCTTTTTTCCAAAATTGTGTCTGCTACAAAATGAAAAAAGTCGATCTCTTTTTATTCTAATTACTTGAAATTTTTTCTGTTCACTCACAAATGCATGTTTAATAGAATTAGGGATGGATTTGTAAAAATTTTGATTAGAAATTTTTTAAAAAATTTACAAAGTGAAAAATTCTCATATTTTCCAAAAATTTTCACAAAATTTTGAACAAAATTTTTTTTCTCTGAAACTAATGTAGATATCAAAAATACGATCCCTGTTTCTGTTAAGTACATTGACAGGTCCCTTTAAAAAAAATTTGGAGAAAAAATATTAAAAATTGTATGAGAAGAAGCATTTTAAAAAAAGGGTTAATTTTTTTAAAAAAATTAAAATTTTTAAATTTGTAATTTTTCAAAGTGAAAAATATTTTAGAAATTTCAGTTTCTGCACAGTTTACATCTATCTACTACAAAATTGAATAAGTTTGATCAAAATTTTAGAAAAAAAATTTGGGGGTGCCAAGTCCCCTTAATACGACTAAACTATTGCTTCGGATATTTTTGTAACGACGATTCAATTCACGTGACCACACAATAAAAAGACATGTCACAAAGACAATAAAAGATATGTCATCTATTTTCTAAATCCAGGTGTTCTCACATAATTCTTCCCAGCGGGAGATGTACGAAATGCTCTGATTCAACGACTCTTTTCGAATAATGTTAGCATGAATTGAATTCCACCTCCATATTTAAAAAAAAAGTTTTCGGTTCTTCCTTTTTCTAGCGGCCCCAAGCTTATTTCACGAACTTTAGATTACGCCAAGCAGATCGCAGTGTAATTTCGTTATGATGACGTTTTGGCGATAATTGGCTGTTGCCTACGGGGACCGCTATGATAAGGAAGTACCAATGTTTCTAAAACATCCTTTGATAAGTGTACGAAAAAGTACAAATTATTTTTCGATAAAAATTATGGACCTCAAAACGAAATCGTAAAAGCAAGAGACGCTGAAAGAAATTCTCTAATCAAATTAGAACTTTTACACATCCGCTGCAATTATACACGCCTGAGATTCGAACCATCTATCTAATTAGATGACCCTTTCTCTGCCATCAGTAGAGACTGCAGTAGAGAAGGGGTCATCTAATCAGATAATAGGTTCTGGACTCGCCAACGCGTCGGTGGCAGTGAATGTGTTATTCACATTTATGATGTATTTAATTTTTAATGAATTTTGCGGAATTTTCGTTCTTAAAATGTTCGTTGTGGCTTAGTCACTTTTAGTATATTCTTTCAGATCTCACGATTTAACAATTTTGTTTTGGCACACATTTTTTTCTTGAATTTTCTTAAAATTTTTATTACACTAATAAAAACTTGTTTTATAAACTTTATTTTTATTAATTTCAACTGTTTAATATATTTCATTTTTTGTACAACTCAGGTGGAGTGGTTGTTATTGTTGTGGGGTTTTGTGGTGCAAGATTCAGTATTGGCTCAGCTGCGCCAAGCGTATGGAGTAAAATGAAAACTTGTTAAACTGATTAGGAATGGAATTAAGCTGATTTTCCTTTTTTCCACAATTAAGAAAAAGATATGACATAGAAAACTGGCTTGATAAAAAAAAACGGAGAATCCAGTGGAAGAAGGTATTAAAATAAACGTGGTTATTTCTATATAAATTTATAAATGCCAAAAGGCCTTTAAAGATTCAAAAAATTGTGGATGGGAAGTTCTCAGACCAGTTCTCTAATTATCTCATCAAGCATCTTATCATATTTTGTGCCCCAAAGAATTAAAGAATCTCCAAATGCATTGAAAAGCAAGCGGAAGCCTCAAGTCCAGACATGATCTTTTCGTAAGATACGATATATCAGTTAGAAAACCTCGATTTGCAGGGAACCAGTTTGCTATACTAAACTGAAATCTACTGTTTCTTTATACTGTCTATACGAGTGCTTATGAATACAATAATTCAAAATTGCAACCAGTTACCTAATTAAAATTTGGTCAATGGTTTTGATAGCAAACCAACGGGAGTGGTGTTCCCTAAACTTTCTCGTATACTTCCTCAAAAAGGTGCTGTTTCCCCTCCCCTGAGTGGATAAAAAAATTCTAATCTATTGTAACCCAGAATTCAATGACTATCAGAAGGTTTTTCATTGTAGATTATAGTGATTGTAAAATATTTACGTAAAGAATCAAATTCATAGAGATGTGTAGCGATTAAATGCGTACTGATTACACTTTTGCTGGCTCAAGCACAGAGAAAGAAACCACTCTTTCTCTGTGGGCTCAAGGGCAAAGTGACGTAATCCTTCCGCGTGCACATGGATTGCTACCAGTGCGCATGCGCATGGAGATAAAGAATTCGTTTCAAAAGTAAACAAGTATGCGATTATACAGACCTACAGACAGTCAACCCGTTGACAGATTTGTCCCAAACTTTATACGGACCTACATTCATGACGATGAAACTGTGTACCAAATTTTATCCAGCTAGCTATTCAAGTTTTTGAATTATAGTGTTCACATGACTTCGGACATACACAGACAGACAGACTTCCCGTTGACGGATTTTGTCCAAACTTGATAGAAAAATACAAATTATATTTAAAGACCACCTACCAAATTTCATCCCCGTAGCTCTAATAGTTTTCGAGTTATCTTGTTAACATACACGCATAATTCTAAAATTGTGTTTTTCGGATTCAGGGAGGTCTGAAACGTGGAGATTCGTCAAAATCTCGAGTTCGAATTTTTTGACGATTACAATACTTTCTCTTCGTATACGAGAAAGTAAAAAAGGCTATTTTAAATTTTCGACCAATCTACCAAAGGGAAAATGTCCAAACACATAGTCGATTATCATGACTGCGCAACACGCGTCGTATCGTACATGTTTACGAGAAAGTCATAGGCAACATGTCCTGCTGGCCTTTTCAATCCTTCTGAAATGGTGACGTCGCTCCGACTGACAAAACATGATGTGAAATTATATTCTTTTAAATAACATTTGACCCCTTGAACTGCGATATTATTAAACTCCTAATTAGATTCCACAGTTTTTTGGGGGTATTTAATGCTATCTTCATCCATAAAAAAACGTGAGACACTTATTCGTGTCCAGGAGATATTTTTGTCTTTTAAATAAATTCTCACTTGAATAGTCTTAAATATCAATAATTCATAATTCGATGCATGAGTCTGACTCGTCGTTTCAATAGAAGGGTTTAATGATAAAAGCAAAGAGTGGCAAATCTAAACAACGCTTGTTCTGTAGGAGGGGATATTTAATCAGCAGCAGAGAGCATTGAAAAAGGAAGCACGTAATGATTTGATGACTTCGCGATGTGTTACCAATTAACCGTAATGAAAGTAGATAGATGCCATTTTTGCTGTACAACTATGTTGATCATATTTATTTTTTCGAGAGAAAATTACGCATATTCATATTATTGGAACGACAATCAAATAATTTTTTATAACAAAAGAAGATATTCCGCTTCATTCATATAGTTAAATTTATTCATATCCTTTTCAGTAAAAGAAGCTACATCACTTATTATATGTCATTTTTCACTAATACTTTTTGGCTTATCTTAAACTAAAGGTCAAAACTTTGTATTTTTAAAGTTTCATTTCATAAAAAATGTTCATGCTTTAATAAGGAATCATTTTTTTTTACCTAATATGTAAGAAGTTATTACTTAAGGGGAAAACGAAGAATTAATACTGAAATTTTTTTTATTAATAAAACATTGACGTATCTGTGACGTTCAATTGATAAAAAAATCGCTTGATTTAGATTTACCAAATTCATTATTCATAAATATCGATCCTGATAAATTGGAACTCCTGGCTTTGTTTAAAAAATTGGAAGTAACAAGAAAGAAACACAATACACTTTTCGAAAATTTGGGCCAATTAGTCTCGAAACAATTTTTATCAGAAACCCACCTCTTTATCCACCACTTTAAAATGTAAAATACGTTTCCAGTGCTTTAAACTTCATTATTATAAGAGTTTTTCTGTAATTGTCGCAGCTAAAATATTTTTAAATAAACAAAATTTTATAATAAATTCCTTTATTAGGCTTCGATTGCTTACTGTTAAGGCAAATTTGAGGATTTATTGTACACATTGCTATAGAGACGCATTTTTAAATAATTGAGTAGAAAAGTTTTGATTCTTTTCGTATTTATTTCTTCAGTTTGTTCCTCAACGCTTCACTTTCGCCTTACATTCTTATACCAGATTTGTTGCTGTAGTGTGCTTCACCAAACTTTAAAGAATTGTTCACGAATTTCGAAGCATGCTGTATAAATTGTGCTTACATCCCTCTCCATGACTGCTTCATGAACCCTCTGCCCGAAGCATTTTTGGGTACTCGGTTATAAGGAGCCTCCTTTTATGTCCGCTATTTCAGAAAACCACAATTTTTATTATTATTGAGAGAGGGATAGTATTGGTCAGTTACTTGAAGACACTATTCAGAACACGATTTTAGCAAAAAAAGCTATTTTAGTATGTTTAAGGGGAAAATATAGTGTATGATTGGAAGTAATATTTCTTCAGTTTGGTATGAAGCTTGATAGATTTAGCGGCAATAATGACATATATTCTGGTTAGAGGGTTAATCGCTAATGTGCTCCTCTCTATTTTCTAGTTAATCTTGCTTAGTATGATCTTTTTTTAATACAGTGGAAGCAATCGAGTATGTATTTCGGAATAATACATTTTCGGTTGACTTTGTCCAAGATGTCACCTTCCAGCAATCGTACGTATGTACAACGAACTTGTATCATGCATCGTATTACATATTTATATCGAGTTTTACAAAAATAAATAAAACTTTTATTTATGTAATCTGTATTTATTAGCTTTGTACTAAACAGAGTTTATATAAATAAAAATTGCACTTAAATTTTATTGAAGAACATTATAACTATGTAATGCGACGCACAATATAAGTATTTCCTGAATAAGCGCTTGCTGGAGGGTTAATAAGAATTTATAATTGTCGTGTTAAGACCAAATTCAATTACCTAGTCGGTTGCGTTAAAATTCGGGATTGGATATAATTTCTTTCTTTTCTATAAATCAAGTGTGAATTTATAGAAAAAAATGACCTATTATACTTTTAGAAATGTTTATTTAATCAGTTAGCAGAGAAAATGTAAATGATGGTATTTATTGTTAATGCGGATATGCAAGGAAGCTAAAAGAATTTCGCAGGGAGACTGTCTCTGCGAAACGTCCGCTGGGGTTCAGCGGCTTAAACTTACTTAGCTTACTTAACTGCGACTTTCTGTGACTAAAGTAGCTCTATGTGACTATTAACTTTATAGTCTATAGTGACTATTAGTTTAGTGTGAATATGTGATTCTTTCCATGTAAAATTCGCCTTGATTTTCAGCAAATTTGCAAGTCGACTGTGACTAAACCGTAATTAAAAATTCTAAAATTATTTTTGCAAACTTCAATGTCCACCTTTCTCTGTTAAATGAAAATAACCACTAACTCTCTATGTTATTTGGTTGCGGAGCTATAAGCGTTTAACTTTAGCACAGAATTCGACGTAATTCAACAATTCTTGAGTAATATTTCGCGTAAACCTCAGATCCATGACTGAATTGCTTTAGTCTGCTTGCGCGCGGATAGGTCGCTATGACGTCATCAAAATTTTTAGTGATTTAAACCAGCTTTGAAGCTCGACTGTGGCTAACGGATCTATTTTGGTACCCCCGGTTGGGTTGGGAGACGTCACCTTTTCCTCACGTTAACAACGGGAAAAGTGACGTCTCCCAATCCAACCGGGGGTACCAGAATAGACCCCTTAACCGTAATTCCAAATTTTAAAATTCTTTTTGGAATCTTCAACGTCTACATTTCTCTGTTAAATGAAACGAAAAACAACTCTCTATGTTATTTGGTTGCGGAGCTATAAGAGTGTAAAATAACACGAAAAGCGTCATAATTTTTTCCTTTCCCGACACACCATTAGACCACTATGGAGGGACGCAAGTCTACGTCAAAGCGACCGAAAGATTGCACACGAGGATACTTTTGTCTCAGCATGTACCGCAATTATTTTTAACTACGACTCTTGCATACTAAAGTTTCCGAAGGCGACAGCAATCGTTGAGGCAAGAAGATTTTTTAGATTTATGTGAGTACAAGACGTGATACAAAAACTTTAAACTAGAATTGTTGATTAAAAGCTCGCATATCGAGTGAATTTGCAGTTACAAAAATTCTTCGTATCATTTTAGGTAAGGCCTTCCTTCTTTAATAAAGCAATTCTTCCGAAATTTTCCATCGTAAATTGAATGCAGTATTTTAAGTAATTCGAAAATCGGAAATAAAGAGGGGCTAAACCGCATTCCATCTTTCATGACTGATCAGCAAAACTTTTAAATGTATTTTATAAATTTTTATTAAATAGGATATTGCAGAAAAGCGCTTTACATTCAGAGAATATGCAATGCCCCATATTTTAATTATTTTAGATTGAATATGTGATTTCATTAATTAAGAAAATATACTCCAAAGATTAAGATCAATGTGTTAAAGTTGGACAACAGTTAACAAATTCCAACAAACAGCTATTTTCACAAGAGACGTTTAAATCGGTATTTGAAACTAGAATAATTATTTAAAAAAATAAAAATTTTAATAGACCACGTTCTTAAAACGGACTAAAAAGTATAAAATAATTTCTTCTAGCCCCATACAGATTTATAAACCCATACAGATTTAAAACGAAAAACGTGGGGCGCATGTAATAGATAATTGATGTATAAATAGTTTATTTCAGTCACTAACAATTTTATTGCAATGGAAATGATATGAACTGTTGTGTGAGTTTTCTCAACGACAGCTACTCCCTACACTCCTTACTATTAAATATTGCATGCGCCCCACGTTTTTCGTTTTAAATCTGTATGGGTTTATAAATCTGTATGGGGCTAGAAGAAATTATTTTATACTTTTTAGTCCGTTTTAAGAACGTGGTCTATTAAAAATTTTATTTTTTTAAATAATTATTTTCTCCTTTTTAGTTATCTGTGTGTGATATTTTGCAATCGATTTTAAACATCTTGATGAGATTATGACGGAGACATGTGGCAAATTTCAGGTTTATTTCAGTTTCTCTTCACCTGATCATAAATAAAAAATTGTTATTTTCCTGAAAAAAAAGTTATGTGACGCAGAGACCTTTGAGATATAATGAAAAACGTACTGCGCATGCGCAAAGATATGGCTAAAATATGGGGGTGCTTCGATGATCCCATGGGTCATCCATATACCCAAGAACCAAGTCTGTAATGTTAATAGTTTTCGAGATATAATGAAAAACGTACTGCGCATGCGCAAAGATATGGCTAAAATATGGGGGTGCTTCCATGATCCCATGGGTCATCCATGTACCCAAGAACGAAGTCTGTAATGTTAATAGTTTTCGAGATATAATGAAGAACGTACTGCGCATGCGCAAAGATATGGCTAAAATATGGGGGTGCTTCCATGATCCCATGGGTCATCCATATACCCAAGAACGAAGTCTGTAATGTTAATAGTTTTCGATATATAATGAAAAACGTACTGCGGATGCATCATGCAAAATATGAAATGACAGACAAACGGACAGACAGACAGACAAGAAAGCGAATTAATAATGCATTGTCATCTAGTTTTGAACTATGTTTAAAGTTTCAAGTCTCCAGCTCATCGGGAAGTTAGTTTAAAATCGATCGCAAGATTTGTACCGAACAGACAGACAGACAAGAAAGCGAGTTAATAAAAACGTGGTAAAAAAGTGAAGCGCTTTTAGTCTCAAATGCGAAATATATGGCCAGGTTGCCAGATGGCAAGTGGGCCCCTTAAGCTGAAGCTGATATGGGCCCCCAAGATCTGTGTATGTGAAAGAGAGAGAAAGGGAAGATTTTTTTTTTCCTAGAGAAATTCCTGCGTCTTTTCTAAAGCAAACAAAATAGCAAGTAGTTTTATGTCCTTCACACAATCTTTTCTTTCTGTGCAAGGTCGGAACGCAAAGACCACTCATATCACCCCCGGCAAAACGGAAGAGTGGCCCCTCTGAGCAGGAAGCTGCGGTCCTTGGAAATTTCTAAATAACATTCTTTTTTGTTGTTAGTGCTTTTTACAGTAGTAAAACTGACGAAGAAGCTAACAAAGAAAATAGTCTACTTCGGACCCTCTGAAACTTACAAGGGGAGGGGAAATCATGTAATTTGACAAAATGGCATTCGTGGGACACTCGCAGGTCCTGTTTTCAGTCAGCAAAGAAAGAGTAGAAAATGCAGAGGGAGACTCAGATTTTCCCTCTATCTGCATTGCTTTTCTAGTATTAAATACTGACAGCGGCGAACAGCTGAATAATTTATCTTATTAACTGTATGGATTAATTATGCCAGTCAACTTTAAATTCACCAACTTATTTAATTTTTGGTAAGCTGAAGCCATTAATTGTTACAAAAAAACCAATAAATAAATTAGTTAAAAAAATTGAAAAACAGTGGACAGGAAATGTATTAATATTTGAACTAAATTTTGATGTAGTATATTTCGCATCTGATGAAATTAATAACTTAGGTTTTTACATTTAGCAAATAAAAAAGGCTAAATATCTTGAGAGTCAATGAAGTTATTTTTTGTATTGGTCAAGCATAATTCTAATTTAAATTACAATTATTACACTTTATTAAGCTAATTATAGAGTGAATATTTAACCTAAATAAACACAATCTCCAGGAAAAACTTTCTTTATGTAACAGGAAAGATGAATTTTAAGATTATTGCTAGAAATTAAATCTATCATAATAATATTGTAAATATGTCTAAAAAGTAAATTTATTTGAAGTAATGAGGAAAGAAAAAATTGGGCTAAAAAACTGATGAAATGGAATGCAATTTTTGCTTTAAAAAAGTTTTTATATCGTAAGATGAAAATATAATTATATATCATGCTTCTTCTTTATCAGGAGAAAAATATAAGATTTATTGATTTGAAGCAATGAAAGTTGATTGACTTTCATTACAACATTCCAAAGTATTGTTAAATAATTATGCTTGAAAATATTTTTAAAAAACAGCAACTAAACTGGCATCATATTGAAAGATAAAAATTTTGAAATTTAATAATGCGTAAAAATTATTTTTATGTGATATTTTTTTTGAGTTATAGTTGAAAAAATTCCCAATTCTTGCTTAATTTTTAATTAATTAAAATTTAAAAACTTTCTGAGATGCATATTCTTACGCTCTTATAGTATGTTTGTACCAAATTTGGTGGCTTTCGATTCAACGAACTGCAGAACATCAACAGACAGACAACAACCTACACATACATTCTCTCTTATTATTTATTGACAATTTGCATACAAAAGCATGATCAGAAGCAAAACATAGAAATAAGACTATGGTACTCCGTGTTAGATTTTATTGCTTAAAAAATAAAATGCATCTATAACTTATAATTTTCTTGTTTTCAACTGTCTTGTTTGAAATTGATTTAGTACAAAAGTTCAGTTCTTTACATGTAAAGAGAAATTGTTCGTCTTTTATAAAAATCTGCAGTTTTTGTCCAAACTTGATGAAATTTTTCGCATGTGCTCTTTAAAACAAAAGGAGAATCGCTGTCAACTTTTCAAAGTCCTGTAGTTAATTAAAATTTCAGTTATTGAAAATTGAGCAAGATTTTGTTGTTTTCCCCGTGAAATCTTTCAAAACTCATTTCAGAAGAATGATTTTTTGATTATTTTAGAAATTCAAAAAATTATTTTTGTAATGATATAAATTTAATGACAAATTACGAAAATATTATTACTACAAATCACTGAACTAATAATCATTAAAAGAATTTCCTTCCCTCACTCTTACAAAAAATACTTTACTAATTGACAACATTTCTCCTTCACGCTTTGTCGCTAAAACCGTATAAGAAAAATTTAATCTAAAGAATTTAAAATCAAATATTTTTCATAATATTTTCGTTATTTTACTCGGTAAATTGATTTTAACCCTGTATGTGAGAAGTTTATTGGTATTAGACTTGGTGGCAACTTTGAATTCTTGGTGTGTATCTAAAAATAATATGCTATGCGGTTATCAATTTCTTGCTTTAGTTTGAACTCATTTAATCCAGCTTTGCAAAGCGAACTATTAGAATTTAATTTTAGGGTAGGGTGGACCTTGAAGAACAAAGTCAAAATAAAAATCATCACTGGGAGTTTGTCTTCCATCCCTACATTAAAAGGTACTAAAATCAAATACAAATTTGTAGGATGTCCAAAATTAAATTTCTGAATTCAAAATCTTGTCAGTCTCATCTGGGTCAAAATATATTGGAAAACCAGACAATGATCTCGTCCAGAGAAAAAGTGCTCCTTCTCTGAGGAGCTTGCAAACCGTTTTGCTAAGATCGCTACCGAATATGATTAAATATAATCCATACAATTATTCTTTTATCAAAGGGATTTGTAAACAACGTGTGTGAAGGATTATAATCCCAATGCTAAGAATAACCGCTTAATAACTAATAAATACTAATTATCCATGAGTCTTTCTCTTTATTAGAATTTAGTTGGAATAATTTCATTATTTAGATTTAGTTCAGTAGAGAGTTCCGATTATGGTTAAGTTGGGTTTCTATACTGTGCCGACCATTATGCTTGTTTTTACCTTTCCTGTTCTTAATAGCCCTGCATCGATTGAAAATATATTAAAAGAACTTTATCTGTAAGGAGTGAAATCCATTTTTGAGATATCACAGTGTATTTGTAATAATATTAGTATTCGTAATGAATGATCTAATGATATTAGTGAATTCTGTTCTTCAAAGCTAAAGATAAAGAACAGATTTAGAAGTTCATTTTCTGAAGAGAACTTGGAATTTTCTGTATATTGCTATCTATTCGAAAGGAATTGTTAGATGATTTGGATGCAGAAGTAATTATTGACATACCATCTACTAAACTCAACAGCTGACTAGATATCTAGTAAACTCAAACGCTTACTGAGTTCTGTACTTTTGAGTTGCTAATCTTTTAAAGTAAGAAGTATTCTTTAAATTTGTTGAACTTGGTA
>BGPR01044182.1:0-12695 GCA_013235015.1 Araneus ventricosus | reverse complement strand
TTTTTCAACAGTGTACCAACCCATATAACATATCAAAAAATCGGAACCACCCTAATTAATGTAACCATTTATGACAATTTGACTGGACTACTTAGAAAATCAAGAAAAAGACTTTCTTCAAGGCTAACAAATTTATTTTGTTCTGATTTACCTTGAAGCATCAGAAACAAATTTATTAAACACAACCTAAATGTCTTTTTCTAAGCTACGCAGTGCCCTCATTGTAGCGATCGAAGCGAGCAGGGTTTGCATGTCAAATCTGGAAGTGTTACGTCCGGGGGGTTGGCGAGAATTAAAGAGCAGGAGGCCCAGCTCTCTAGTATGCTATGTATGATAATATGTTTAACTATCAGCAGGGCTGCATTATCATCTAGGCAAAGTAGGCAACTGCCAAGGGGCCCCGCAAGTTTGGGGCACTCAACACCTCTTGGGCATTTTTACATGACAATTAAATTTAGTGCTTTCATTTAATATACAAGTTTAAAAATACTTATTCAAATTAATATCAAGTATATTTTAAATTTCTAAATAGTATTCTTAGGACCTTTGTCATGCTTTCACATTCGCTTGCAGATGGGTGTTTTATTTTTTCTAGTTGACTGACTGGCTCACAAGTCAACAGTCCTGGAAAACTTTGTATTAGACTGTGTATAAACTTTGTATAACTAGCATTTAGACTGCGTTAAAAAATTTTGTAATTTTTCTGTCACACTGTGTAAAATTGTTTTAAATTTGTTTTGCGTTAGAAACTGAAACCAATTCTTTTAACGATAATCTGCAATTAAATGTTGTTTTTTTGTTATTGCTTATATAAAGAATAAATTGAAACAAATAAGAAATGCCTGACTTTGGAAGCTGTGAAGGGGCTGCCGAAACATGCGTTGCCTAAAGCCCAGATAGCATGTGCATTTGCAGCAATTGTGATTTTATAAGGATATTATTTTGTCATGACAAACTTAACGCGACAAGTTTGCACCAAAATTAATGCAAAATAACACAACATAATCGACCAACCGACTTGGAAAACAAGTTTGCTGTGAAGTTGATACGACACACTTACACACCACGACCTGGATACAGTTCTATATATTTAATTTTGTCTCTTTGTCTCTATTTTAATAAACATCCGATTTTGAAGAACATCTCCTAGACCGTCCTTATTTTTATTAATTCTATAAATAAATGATAATTTGAAAAAAACTAACTAGGTTTTCTTATAAAAAAATATTACTTGAAAAATTCTCCATCCCAACTTTTACTAAGTATAGAACTCGCAGTTTAAAGAAAACTTTATCGCCTCTTTCTTAATGCTGAAATTTTAACGTTTATAAACAAAATTAAAATTAAACCCCCAAAAAATCAATGTTTGTTGAAAAATAATAACTTACTTTGTATCCCATATTTTTAAAAGTAATTAATTTTGAACCCTAATTTCATAATTTATTCCACTAGCAAACATATTTATTAGCTAAAATCGCTCTCTCTTTGACTTCAAATCATATTCTCAAGATTATAAAAATTTATTAAATCAAGATGACGATTGAAAATAACTTGTAGCTTGTGTATAATAATTCTCGCTATCTTCGCCAGGCGAGGATTCGCTGGTCTAGTGCTTAAGGCGAGAGGCTGGTAACTGAGATTTCCGGGGTTCGAATCTAATGTTTGTATGCGTACTCTTTGCCCTACTCATTTACAATGAACATGTCGTGACAAGTTCGACGCGTGGAGATTTCGCTTCCGAAAACTTGCTTTGAACTTGCGGTCTTGCCGTGTCAAAGCTGCTGCAGACTTGCAGAGCCAAGACTGCTTCGAAATAAAATTGCTACCTGGGAGGCGCCTACAGAGTTTCATCCACCTCTAGCCAAAGTTGTAATAATATCGTTTAGATTACTTGTATTCCCAAGTTGTATTGCTCTGCAATAAACCTATCAAAAGACAAAACTACAATTTTTTTTAAAGGAATAATGCGTCAAATACCATTATTGTTCCTAATGAAATTCATTCCACTTTAAAAAGCTAAAGCAATCGCACAGAAGACCAAATTATTGCATTTATAAAATGAAAATAAATTGCTACTGCTTTATCATCCAGTTAAAACATCATTGATAAAAATTCCTAAATATCTTTTAAACATACCCTTCTTATTTCAAAGATTGTTAAATAGATCTTTTATGTTTAATGAATTTCAAGATGGGGAAGTGATTTGGTTCGAGACGTTGTTCGCTAAGTTTCCCATGTGTTTGTTGGAAGGCGCTGCAATCGTTTACGAAACTTCAGCTTTAAATTCTGCCCTCTCACCCTCGTATAGGCAATGCCAACCCACATGTAAGATTTCGAAGCCCTAGCCCATTTAGAAATTAGCCTGCATCAGAGACGCAAGCTGTCTACATATCACATTCAATAAGGCGAGGCGAGAGATGCCTTTCGTCGACTGGAAACTTTTATATATTCATTTAACATAAAACGTGGTAAAAAAGTCTACAATGAAATATATGTGACAACGTTATTAACGTGGTGTTCTAAAGCGGAAATGTTGACTGTTGCACTACAACCATAGTTCTTTCTCGATGTCTAAAATTCTGGCAGAATGTCCGATAGCTCTCTCCCAGATAGCACGTAAGTTTGCAGCAAGTTTGATTTTGACTTGATATTATCTTGTCATAGCAAATTTGACGCATCAAATTTGAAGCGAACTTGTAGCAAATTCGCCGTGACAACTAGCGCCACCTTCCTTGCATTGCAAGTCTGCTGCAAGTTCACCGTGACAAATAGCGCCACCTTCCTTGCATTGCAAGTCTGCTGCAAGTTCACCGTGACAAATAGCGCCACCTCCTTTGCAATGCAAATTTGCAAAACAAGCTTGATGCAAAGATAGTACAAAGAGATAATTATCTTTGTCTCTGTTTCAAAAAAAACATCCGATTTTTAATAGCATCTCCTAGACCGTCCTTCTTTTTATTAATTCAATAAATCAATGATAATTTGTAAAAAAATAAATTTTTTTATAAAAAAAATTTTGAAACATTTCCCATCTTTTTACTAAAAGATTTTACTTTAAAGAAAATTATATTGCCTTTCTCTTAATGTTGAAATTTTAGCATTTATAAACAAAATTAAACCGAAAAAACAGTCAATGTTTGTTGAAAAATAATAACTTATACATTTTGTCCCATTTTAAAGTAATTACTTTTGAACTCTAATTTCATAATTTATTCTACTAGCAAAACGTAGTTATTAGCGAAAATCGCTCTCTCATTGACTTCAAATCACATTCTCAACTCAAAAAATTAATGAAATCAAGAAAACAGGTTAAAAAATCGTATACTTATCGAATCGAACGATGTATTACCGAAATCTATCTTCTCTCGTAGCCGACTGGCCGAGTGGTATAGACGTCTGGCTACTAAGCGGTAGGTCGCGAGTTGTATCCCGGGGTGTGTTCGTACTCTGTTTTTGCTATAATTTGCAATGAGTTTGCAGTGCAAGTCTGCTGCAAATTTGCTGTAAGTTCGTCCCATCGTGACTTCGAAACTTGCTGCAAACTTGTTTCACACTTGCACTCTTGTCGTGACAAATTTGCTGTAAGCTCGCAGATTTGCAGTGCAAGTCTGCTGCAAATTTGCTTCAAACTGAAATTGCTATCTGGGCTGCAATTTCTGAGCGAATCGCCAAAATCTTCAAAACTACTTTTTCTATTCTTACACTGCAATGTCAAGTATATAACTGAAACTATAAGTTGCAAAATAAGAAAACTGCCAATAACATAACAAAAAAAATTTTTTTTTACTCAACAAACCTTTTTTCCAAACATCTAAATCTTTTGTATAAATGAATGTTTTCAATGTTTGTAATTTACTTCCGAGTCTCATTCGTTGTGGCGATTTCCCTTCTTTTCTTTCTGAAAACTGAAACGTGAGCATTTATATTCCATAAACTTACCATCCATATACAACACGTATCAGAGCTAAATGTTTACCAGCATTGCCAGTTAAAGTAGCATTGATTCCATATTAACTACAACCACGTTATCGAACCGAACAGCAGTAGTCAGTTAATCCGAGAGAGGAGAAGCGCTGCCATCTAGTGAAACGGAAAATAAATATAATATCCATTACAGCTTTTTGAGTAATTTTTTAAGGCAAAGATCATTCTAAATTAAATGAATAAATAACAAGCCTATTTCTTTAGTTAATTATTCATTTTAAATCTATGTCATGGACATTTCTTCCAATCAGTAATTTAGTTTAACTATAAATATTTTTGATTATATGTACTACTTACGAAATATACTCTAGGCAATATTAACATAAAATAATTTTAAAAAATTTTGTAAAACGGAAAAAAATATTTTATTGCAATAATAGCAGCTATAGTCAAATAAGGTGAGAATTTGTTTGAAAACACTTTCGTTTCTTAGGAGTCTGATAATAAAAAGTTTAAAATGTCAATCATTAAAATGTTTCTCTTACGTTCCGTTCATCTATTCACTTAAAAAGTTGCATGCTTCTATCTGAAAAACTAAAGAGGTATAAGAAAACAAATTTATTGACCTAGATCATTTTTCTATATACCTCTGACTGCCATTTGATCTAGTATTTCGATGAACATTTCAGGTATAATATACATATTTCAATAAGTTATTGAAAGAGTGGAACCCGAATATAAAGATGTAATTATTAACTCTTATAAAATCTAATAAATAGTCAAATAATACATTAATTGAAGTATTTGCAAAAATAGTTCATACTGGGAAATTTCAAAAAATATCCAAAGCAATGACGACTCATCTGCTCAGGAACAAGCAGTGATATAAAAATATTACTAGACTACCAATGAAATATAATTTTTAAAAAATAGCTTTGCCTTTAAATAGTCCTATTTGCATTTCGCAATTTTTCTATTTTCAATGATTTTGTATTTCTGCAATAAAAAATCATATATAAATTTGTGATAAGTCCCTTTTAGTTTAAAAACTGTTATAAATTCTAGATTCTGTCTGCAAGTTTTGCAGAAAATCTTTGCTTTTAAAGAGGAGCATTTTACTCATTGACCCTTTTACTTCTACGGGAAAAGTATAGACATTTAATTTCCTTAAATTTTTATTTTCAAATTCCACAGAAGCCAATGTGTTTTCGCACAAATTTTTTTGATAAAACTTTGTAATTAGAAGTATTTGTCTAGGTACAATATTTAAGGAAATAAATGCTTGTTCCGCTTATTTTTTATACATTCTGTATATGTTTGCGTAATATTACAAAATCAATGGGTGTCTAGTTCTATGCCCGAAAATCTCATTAACATATTTCAAATTACAATTAAATCGATTTTTGTCTCAAAATGAAAATAAAATCAGTGTAGTAAACTCTAAGGCGTCTTTGGATCCTTGACTACCAAGCCCATTAGATAAGACGGAATGCTTATCATCGCCATTGCAGTGAAAATGCCCTCAGGAACGGATCTTGATAGAAAATCATTGCTTCTACAAACAGAAACATTCCGAATTGTTATGTCAATAAGCCAACTATCGTTTAATCATTACCCACGAGCTCAGCCAATACAAGAATACTAAGAGCAGTATCGGCAATGACCACTAAGGCCACGCTCACACGAGCGCTTTTTCCTTGCAGCCGCGCGAAGCTCACCCGCGGAACAATTATCGACAGGATTATGAATCACAGGGTGGCCAGACGTAGCTTTTTACATGGCAGGTGGGGGATTCATACGCTGCATTCCGGCGTCGCCGCAGAACGAATGCGTCCGAGCGCATTTCGCGAGCTGTTTGGTTGGTGTGCGAAAATCATTTTGCTGCTGATCGTCGTTTCCGTTTGTATTTTCTTGTATTCCAGGTCGGATTATCAAATAGGCAAAGTAGCCAACTGCTCAGGGGCCCCAGGCACCAAAATTTTTTTCTGGCATTTCAGGGTTATTTAATTTTGTATTTTCATTTCATTTACAAGAGCCATGTACTCGAACGTAGTTAAATTAAAATTAAGTACCATTTAAATTTCAAAACACTACTCTTACTAATTTTATCATGTTTTCAATTTCCCTTGCAGGTATATGTGGTCAATATACACTCTGTCCCAAAACTTTATAGAATCTTGTATTTTGCCTATATTTTTTCTTGTATATGATATATTTCGATGCAACTTACTGTATAGCTATGTTATGTCTATTAAATTGAAAAAACAGCAGTTCTACCCCGTATATTTGATGCCAATTTTTAAATCGTAGAATAAACTGAAATAACCTGTCCCAAAAGTTTATAGACAAATGCAATTTTATGCAAATATGGTATCGGTAATCATGACGTCGATTCGGAGCCTAATAAATACGTTATAAGAAAAGGAAAGCGCTCGTTTATTCTGCGTTCAAGATGCCTAAAGCTTCGCAGCTCTCTAATGAAGAAGTGAGTAAAATTCAGCATTTGAAATTGCTCTGTAAGACTGTTAAGGAAATAATGAAACTTTTAAATCGTTCTAAAAGCATGATTTATCGTGTATTAACTCGTAAGACGCTATATGAGCCAAAACCTCGTTCGGGAAGACCACGTGTGACGGATGTTCGCAGTGATAGACGGATACAAAGAATGGCTTTCAAGTCAGAAAATGTCGGTTCGAGAAATTAATGGGGCTTCCTGGTTGCAAATCTCCAAGAACACTGTTCATAGATGAATTATAGAATCTGGTTATATGATCCGCGCAAAAATGGCTCGCCGATTACCACTCTCAAAGCTTCACATTAGTAAGAGATTACAATGGGCTCGTAATCATATATCGTATGGTGATAAATGGATGGCTGTCCTTTTCAGTGATGAAAAAATGGAACCTCGATGGACCTGACGGGAATATAAAATATTGGCATGATTTACGAAAAGAGCCCAGGAGCTTTTTCAGTAGGCAAACTGGTGTTGGATCTGTGATGGAGTGGGCGGCTTTCAGTTTCAACGGTCAAGTGGGTTTGGCCTTTTTAGATGGTCGACAGAATTCTCCTAAATACATAGAAACACTAGAAAATCATCTTATGCCATTTGCAGAAAACATAGGGGAAAGAAATTGGTAATATCAGCATGATGATGCTCCCATCCATATCTCCAATACTACGAAAAATTATTTAAACTCGAAAAATGTTACTGTTCTTGAGTGGCCACCGATAAGCCCTGATCTAAACCCAATTGAAAATGTGTGGACAGTATGTCTCGGAAGGTATATGAGAATTGAGAGCAATTTTATTCAGTGAATGCCTTGAAGACAGCCATTGGAAGTGTATGGTACAACTTGGAACCAGAGATATTACAAACCTTAATTATATCGATGGAAAAACGTGTATACAATGTCATACTGAAAAATGGAAAGACTTTAAGCTATTAAGAACATTGTATTGAGCACTTTTTCTTGAAATGTCATACATTCTATAAACTTTTGGGACACCTAATATTTCCATTTTGTTATATAATTGAAATACAAATTGTTATTTTAACTAAATATTTCGTTGAATGCAAGTCGCATATGGTTTGAATAAACATATTTGTAACTGGTGTTTGTATGCCTTTCCGTTTTGCTAAAACATATATTTTACTAGAGTCTATAAACTTTTGGGACAGAGTGTATACATTTTTTACAGTAGACTGGTTGACTCATGAGACAACGGCCATGGAAAGCTTTGTATATGAGTATTTGGAATGTGCAGAAACAAGTTTTGTAACTTTTTACCGTTTTGGTAAAAAAAATAAATAAATTTTATTTTAAAAAATGTAAATTTTTTATTTGCGAGAAAATGAAACAATCTTTCTTGAAGCTGACCAGCAATTAAATGTGTTGTTATTTAAGTTTGTCATAATTATATTTATATAAAAACTGCTTATAAAGATTTCAAACTAAAATCAATGTAAAAATGTAATTTGGAAGGGGAAAGGAACGTAAATTGCCTAAAAGCCCATAAAAGGCTTGGTGTGTTCTGTTCTTCAAATTTTAATAATGACAATAATTTTATCATGGAATTCTACTTGGATAGTGAGCTTATGATTCTTGAATTTCCGTATTGTTTTTACGATTTTGTATTACAGATGTAAACATTTCAGTTCAAATATTGGCAATTTCATGTATTTTATTTTCACGTCATTCAGATAATTCTTTGGTCATTTTATATTGCATTTTGATTTTATGTTTACATTGTTTCCATTCCTTTTGAAATAGAAATTGTTTTAAAAAATTGTACTTATTAACCCTTACCCAATTACAACTTAATTTTAATAATTACCCTCTTAAAAGTTGTTATGTTTTTTTCTCGTCATCTGATCGCGGTTAAAAATTACGAGGTTCGTCACAAAATAGTCCACGTGTTACTTCGAAGCGGGACGTTAATAAAAGCAAAATAAACTATTTGTTACTCTTTGTATCGTAAATCGAAAAAAATTGCCTTGGTGGTAAAAAGAATTAATATGGTCCAAAATAAAGCTGGAATTCTTTCGATTATCTGCATAAGGCAGAGAAATATTTAAAAATCTATAATTTACGTTACATTTTTTTTTTAGTTTGAAGGAAAGAATTTTAGAAAAAAAAATAAAAACACCCGAAGAATTCTGCAATTTATTTTCAGCTACTGAGATGAAAGTGTCTTGACGAATTTTTGAATAGCTCTGCACATGCTTTTGAGGATAGCAACATCAATTACCAGAAGCGAGAGATCTTTCAGCAAAATAAAGTTGACACTTTCATACCTCCGAACAATGGGATGAAAAAGATTTTGTGATTTAGCTCTTTTGAGTAAAGAAAAGTTGACTTTAATAAAATTATAAACACTTTTGTTTCGTTCTGAAGTTCGATATTAATGGAATGAATTTCTTAATCACATATTTCAAAGATATCAAAAGTTTCACGCAAACAACTGATTGAATTCGCCACTCTGACGCAGAATCAAACGACTGAACTCCCATAAAATAAGCCGCAAGTGTTACCAGCCGTGGTTTTCGTGCGCGAGAGACACTCAACCGATAGCAGGAAAGAACCGATCGAGTGATCGTAGCCTAACATCATAGAAAATCACCAGTGTCAGAGATGCCAGCTTTTTAAATAGGGTATTCGTTACTATACGAAAGAGTACTTATACCTTAATACAGAAATTATATATAATTATTTTGTTAAATAAGAAAGTGGTAAATAAAACATTTATTAAATGTGATTATAATGCATATTTGAAAATAGTGAATGCGAACGATCTATGCAAGAAGTGAGAGATCTTTGTGCAAACTAAAGCCGACACTTTCAAACCTCAGAGCTTCAGTGGGATGAAAAGGATTTTGTGATTTAGATTTTTTGAGCATAGAAAAACCAGAAATAGAAAAATTGTCTTTCATAAAATTATGAACACTTTTGTTTTGTTTTGAAGTATGAGATTAATGGAATGCCTTTTTTAATGGCATATTTCTAAGACATCAACAGTTTCACACAAACAGCTGATTGAATTCGCCACTCTGATGCACTTGAAAGAAGAAACAAACGACTGAACACGCATTAAATAAGCACAAATGTGACAAGCCGTGGTTTTCGAACGTGAGAGACAGTCACCCGATAACGAGGAGGAACCGCACGTATAGCCGTGGCCTAACTTCAAATATATCACCAACATCAGAGATTCCGGCTTTTTTTTTAAAAAAATATTATCTAAACCTTTATCAAACAACTGCTTTTAATGCAGTAACTATATGTATACATTATATTGAAGAAAAAAGTGGTAGGTAAAATATTATTTATTAAATGTGATTATAGAGCACATTTGATAATAATGAATGCGAGCGATCTATGAGATGCAAGTCCTATGAGATGTAATTATTTTACAAGTAATATTTTAACATAATTGCATGCTAAAAATGCTTTTGCAAATTCTTTAGCTGTAAGATTGACTGTTAAACTTAAATTTCAAGTTCCTTTGTGACATCATCCGTGAATTCTTAGTTCTTTTAAAATTGCCCGTGGAAACGTTTGTTCAAAAGTTTAAAGGCTGTTTTGTACACAAAAAGTCCTTCTCTTATTTTAGAAAATAATTTAATATGTTACGTAAGATTTATGACTCAGTTGGTTATTTACTTCTTATAAACAAGTTATTATACTTTTCAACATTGCAATCCTGATGGTGGTATATACGCACTCAGAGCCAACTAGCGATTAGCGAGAGAACTGAAACAATATTTAATTGACTGTTAGGAATCCGGGAAAATAGCCCTCGTGTTGCTTTAAAACGGGAGGTTAATATCCGGTTGAAAACGCTGGAAATAATACGGAACTCGTAATTTTGAACCGCGGTGAGATGACGATTACGACACCTGAGCTGGCACCCCTTCTCCAAACTCTCGCACGACACCAACGGGAGTTTCGAATTGCCCCGGTGATGTTAGACATAGTAGGTAAAATAGTCTTGACCACTTTAATATTTTATAAAATAAAAGTTTCACTCTTCTGCTGCTGAACTCCGTTATAGTCAGAGAGGAGTGGAAATTTTTTTGTTTAAAATGTTAGTGTGTCGAGAAATTTTTCTTACTATGACTAATAGAACCGGGGGACTGTATAAAAATTTAGACTTTGTAATTTTTTCAGCGATACGTTTGTGCACTCAAAAAGCACAAAATAAAAATCTTAAACCAATTTACAGTTGGAAGTATATGTCTATCTCTAACGGTTTAGAAATTAGCTACTGGGGCAAATTTAGAGTGGACACCCTCTGTAAAGAACAGCATTTTCTGTTATTATTCTTCCGTCCTAATTTTTCAAAGAAGAGTTGCTGGCCACATGAAACAATTTTCCGTGCGTGTGTCTGCTAAAAAGTGGGTCCATAATTTTAAAATTTCATAAAAAAAACATGGCAATTTTTCTTGCATTTTTAGCAAAGCAATGATCTTTTTGTAGAACTGCTTGTTTCTCATCAGATGAGCCGTGTCTCCTTTGGGTAGTTTTCGAAGATTCACAATTTGAACTATTTTTGTAAATACTTTAATCATTGTATTATTTGACCTCTTTAAAATTTTATAGGAGTGCGTTATATTTTCCTGATTCCTCATTTCAAATAACTTAATGAAATATGTTTATTATCCCTGAGTGTACATTGAATTAGTCTATGAGAAAGCAGACAGAGTCATGAAAAAGTAGTGTAACTGAATAAGTTTGCTTTCTAATATCTGTGTTAGATTTGCAAATAGAAGGGTGCAACTTTGAATATTCATAGACGAATGAAAGTGAAACATTTCACAAGTCGAAATTTTTACACTATGAGGAAACCGTATAAAAATTTAATTTTTTAACCTTTTCATTATCAATCCCTACAGGAGCTAAAGTGTCTCTATATAAACTCCCACTTATTTGATGAAACTTTGTAATAAAAGTCTTGGAGGAATATTTAAGGAAATAAACACTTGTTCCATTTATTGGCACACCCTGTATGTATATGTTTATAAAGCATAACAAAATGGATGGCTGACTAGTTTACAAGCCCTAATCGTATTATAAATTTTAACATATTCAAAGTTCTAATTAAATAGATAACATTGGTTCTAACTTAAAATAAAATCAATTTAATAAATTTTTATGCACCCTAGGATCAATGACGACCTTTGTCTATTACCCAATTACTGCATTGGATAAGATAGGAATGGATAATCGTAATCTTAATTCTGTCGCAAAATGAGAAAGAATGCATATATGAGAAATTCACAGTCCCTGTATACCACTTCCTGTCCCTGTATAAAATAATTGAGTTATATTACAAATTATGTTGTAAATTTCAAGCTAAGAGTAACTTTTAAAGTGGTTAGATTAAATAATTTTTTTTAAAGATTTGTGAGTTGATAAAAATATTTATACAAAATACCATATATTTCTTTTTTTCAATACTGATTTATTTTCATCTATTACAAATTTGTTAAACCATGAGTTGAATTACATTTTTATATATATTTTCTCTTAATGTATACCTCAGAGATCCTCATTGTATTGATCGTGATTACGGTAGGCGGCTAGAAGTCAGATTTTTGTAACAATTAACGGAACCATAGAAAAGAGTCCCTTCAGCTGATTAGTCACCACAATCATACTTCGCAAAAGGGGTGCCACATGCCAGTGTTGTGTTGAGAACGTTAGCTTATCTCACTGAGATAATTAAATTTAATTTTTCCTCCAAAAAATCTAAACACAGGTTCAATATAAAATATCGAGTTACCTCATATCAACTCCTTAATGCTCAATAAGGGAATTCGACACATTTGATTACATGAAAAAACATTTATTATGAGAACATTATGAAAAGCAAATTAACATTTATAATCACACAGCGCTGAGGATCATTGATTTCGTTCCGGATTTTATGTCTAAACACTAATGCACTATAATGCAGACCATAAGCTACTAACAGCATATAAATATATGTAAGTAATGTCACATCTTAAATAGTAAGTGAAAGCTACATAAGAAATTTAATTAACTGCTCTTTTCGTCACTAGAAACTCAACACTCATGGGAAAATTCCAAATAAATCATTAAAGCACAAAACAAAAATGTACTTATCTTTTATGCGGCAGCTGTTTGACGGGCCTTAAGTTGACACAGACAGAACGCCGATTTAATCTCAGGTTGTCCGAGGAGTCCAAAAGAAATGAGTTAAACGGATAAAGCACATTCATTGGATGTAGGCCGAGGAGTTCAAAAGAA
>BGPR01044181.1:0-12696 GCA_013235015.1 Araneus ventricosus | reverse complement strand
TAAAACACCAAAAGATAATGGTTTTTTCTGGAATACAAAATCCTCCTCTGAGGTATCTTTATTTTTGGAAAAAGGCATGTCTTCTTGATTACTTGTAGGAAGCACAGGAGGTTCTTCTAGATTACTTGTTGACGATTCCTCTTCTTCAACAGGCTCGGGAGGTAAAGATTCTTTGCTTGGTGGAGGAATTAAACCTTCTTCTTGATCATCAGGCTTCTCTTCATTCTGTTCTTGTGCTGGGGATTCTTCATTTCCGCCTGATTCAGGCTTCGGTTTCTCTTCGTTTTCGCCTGATTCAGGCTTTGGTTCCTCTTCATTTCCGCCTGATTCAGGCTTTGGTTCCTCTTCGTTTTTGCCTGATTCCGCCTTCGGTTCTTCTTCATTTTCGTCTGATTCAGGCTGGGGTGACGATTCTTCATCGTCATCACGCTTTCTGATTCTTAGAAACAAAGATTCAGCAGGTTCTGGCGATTCGCTTTTAAAAGAGGAGTCGGTATTCAGACCTGAAATTTCACGCTTTTCAACCGATAAATACTTGTCATCATCCGTTGGAGATTTATATTTCTCAGTTGACAGACGTTCTATAGGATAATTATTCTGTGAGTCTCCACTATTTATAGATGAAGCTTTATAGTCGAAATCATTATTAAAAAAGGGGCCAGGATTGAAAGGCACACACTGTCCTACAATGAACATCATGTTTAAAATTCCTATCAATGCAGTTTTTCTTGAAATGAAAAATGGAGGAAACTGATTTGGCATGGACAGTGATCTGAAAAGAAATTAGACATTGAAAATAGCAAAGGCAAGGGATCTTCATCATAATCTTTACAAACCAGTGGGAGTGATCTCCCCTAAACTTTCTCGTATACTTCCCCAAAAAGGTGCTGTTTCCCCTCCCCCGCGTGGATAAAAAAATTCGAACCTACTGTAACACAGAATCCAATGACTATCAGAAGGTTTTTCATTATAATGATTGAAAAATATCTAGGTAAAGAATCAAATTCAAAGAGGTGCGTACCGATTTTCCGCTCTTGCCGGCTCAAGGACAAACTGACGTAATTCGCTCCACAGCTTTCGCGTGCACAGAAGATTGCTTCGAGTACGTATGCGCGTGGAGATAACGGATTCTTTTCAAAAGTAAATTATACAGACCGACAGACAGTCAACCCTTTGACGGATTTGACCCAAAATTTTATACGGACCTACCTTCATGACGATAAAACCGTGTACCAAATTTTATCCATCTAGCTATTCAAGTGTTTGAATAAATTGATTTTTAAAAAATAATTTAACTTTCATATTCCCGCGTAAAAAAAATTCCTGGTTGTTACGTATTGTTTAATTTTTCCCCTTTATTTGTCTTGTTACAATTTTAGATCATTTCAATGGCCGCCTCGAGGAAGACCTACCAACAGTGGCGAATCCCACGGGGGAGGCTGCAGACCCCCCGAGCTAAACCAGGTGATTTTATTTAAAATCTTCAGCTATTTGGTCTATTAATTTCCTTTTGGTACTTTCCGCGTCAGCAGGGAGAAGCAAATGTGTAATTGTAGACATCCAAGTCATAAAAAGAGCAAAGTGATTTTTCCGTTAATGGGCAAATGTTAATTGTGAACAGCCAAGTCGCCAAGAGCAAAGCGATTTTCCGTTAGCCGGGCGCAAATGTCGCCAATTGTGAACAGCCAAGTCGCCAAGAGCAAAGCGATTTTCTGTTAGCCGGGCGCAAATGTCGCCAATTGTGAACCAAACGCGAGCCAAGTCGCCAAGAGAATGGTTGTAAGAAATTTGGCGGATTTCTACATTATTTGGCGATTTTTCGCTCGCGCCCGGAAAAGTACTAACGGAAAATTACCGTCTTTGCATATAAATAATAATTCGCTTTGTTTGGCGGTAATTGAACATGTTTGTAAACGTTGCATCTAAACAGTCATTTAAAAAAATCGGCATTCAGAGGTTTAATTCTCTCTAGTGAAAAACATTAATTTATTAACCCTTTCTGAGGCCGTGGGAATATGCATCCCACCAAATTCATCAATTTTTAAATGCACTTTTTAAGGTTGGTACAAGTTCTCGCCAAATTTTTCGATGAAAGAAAAACCTGGATGTTACAGTTTCTTATCTCAAACAATAACGAAGTGTCTTGACTTGGTAATTAATTATTAATTAATAAAATTAATTAACAAAAAATAATGTCATCCAATAAGCGTAATGAATTTCTTTTCTTAAATTGATTTCGACACCAAAGTTATCTTATTATACCTCTACTAGAAAAAAATGGCCTTATAAAGGGTTAATTCGACTCATAATGCTCTACTTAATACCTACTCACAGATAATCAACACGTCAGACGACAATTAAAGGTTGTTTTTTTATCTAAACGGCTTCCTGCATACGCATAAAATGTATAAAATAAAGAAATGTGTGATTAGTACTGAAAATATGCAATAAATGTATGATTTTTTGTGATGAATGATTAATTTCAAAATTTCATTATCGTTTTCAATACTATATAGTAATATACTAGGACTATCTTTTAGAAAAATGAGGGGAGGCTGTCTTTTTCAAACAGCCGCTGATGTTAAAAGCGTAGGACTACTTTACTCGTGTGACTCTTTTCCGATTTTCAAATTTTTTTTGTAACTTCTGTTGTTACCCTTTATCTCTAAAATAAGACATTAGTTATGTTTTTAACATATGTAGTTACCGAGATATAGAGGATCTCCCATATTAAATTTTGTGGCGTTCTGGCGTGTGAATCAAATTCCTTCCTGAGACAACAACTACAATTCCGATTTTCAATTTTTTTTGTAACTGCTGCTGTTGCCATTTATCTCTAAAATAAGGCATTAGTTATGTTTTCAACATATGTATACATATGTTGAAAACATAACTAAAGTCTCATTTTAGAGATAAACGAACAGAAGTTACAAAAAAAAATTGAAAATCGGAATTTTAGTTCAGTGACTAGTGAGTCGCAAAGTTGGGCAAAAATACGCATGAATTGGTGACGCGATCCTCTATATCTCGGTAACTACATATATTAAAAACATAACTAATGTCTTATTTTAAAGATAAAGGGTAACAACAAAAGTTACAAAAAAATTGAAAATAGAAAATACGCATGAATTGGTGACGCTATCCTCTATATCTCGGTTACTATAGTTACCGAGATATAGAGGATCGCGTCACCAATTCATGCGTATTTTTGCTCAACTTTGCGACTCACTAGTCGCTGAACTAAAATTCCGATTTTCAATTATTTTTTGTAACTTCTGTTCGTTTATCTCTAAAATGAGACATTAGTTATGTTTTCAACATATGTAGTTACCGAGATATAGAGGATCTCCCATACTAAGTTTTCTGGCGTTTTGGTGTGTGAATCAAATTCCTTCCTGAGACCCCAATGGGAGGATCGTAGTCCTACGTTAAAAACTTTAAAATTATGCCTTTTAAATGAATTTGCATTATTAGCATTAAATTTGTAATAATCTAAGTTATTTATTAAAATTTCAATTACGCATCTTTTCATTTATACGTCGGTTTACGTCAGTCCTTTTAGGTAGATTCCTTATAGGAACTCTACCTATTGCAATGGTTCTCATAACACGACTTTCTGAAAATTTCTGCAGATCTTCACCGATCATGACCCCTAGAACCCAAAACCACCCTTCGTTAAAAAGTTTATATATATATATATATATAGGTATATATATATATATATATATGTATAACGCTTTTTCCCATGTTATCTTGTGAACACGATAACTGGAGTAATTTTCATGTAAATTCAACCAGCTTGGGATATGTTGTAAGGGTAGTGAAAATCTCGGTCGAGTTCGTAGATGGGCTATCCAGCTCAAAGGGGGTGGAAATGGTGGGGGGTGGAAATTGTAATTTTCTCATAATTCCTTTACAAATGAAAATAGAAAGAAAATTCAAATTAGGCGAATTATTGCCTTATCATAACGAACAATTTTTGAATTTAAACTTTTTCGATAGCTACAATTGCTTAGAAGTTATGAGCTGAAAAGTGATTTTCCCACCCTTCCCCTCCTCTCCCCCTAACTTAAAGTACGTTTTAACCTAAGCATGTTACCCCTTGTTGGAAAGCTCTCGTCATTTGCAGTTTCTTCCACCCTCTTTCATTCTTGTAGCTCCAATACTTATGAGAATAGAGGGCAAAACGTTCTTTTCCTTATTATTAGTAGTAGAGAAATATATGCATAATGCTTTGGCCCGTGTTATTTTGTAAACACGATAACTAGAGTAATTTTGATTAGATTTTAACTGGCGACGGATATGTTGTAAGGACGGTGAAAGTCTCGGCCGAGTTCACAGATGGGCTAACTAGCTCAAAGGGGGTGGAAATGGTGGGGGACTGAAAATTTCATATTCCCATAATTCCCTTACGATTCAAGATAGAAAGAAAATTCAAATTAGGCGAATTATTGCCTTATCACAACAAACAACTTTTGCATTGAAACTTTTTTGATAGCCACAATTTCTTAGAAGTTATGAGCTAAAAAGCCATTTTCAATCCCCTCCTCAACTTATCATTTCCCCATAGCTCTGTTACGACTAAAGATAGAGAAAAATTTTCAATTAAGCGAATTATCACCTTATGATAACGAACAACTTTTATACTAAAAGTTTTTTGTCTGCTAGAATTGCTTATAAGTTATGAGCTGAAAAGCGATATTCAATACCCCCAATTCTATCATTTCCCATAAGCTTCGTTAAGATTGAAGATAAAAAGAAAATTTCAATTAGGGGAATTATCACCTTATCATAACAAACTACTTTTATATTGAAAGTTTTTTGACAATAAGAATTACTTAGAAGTTATGAGTTCCCATCAACTGCATTCACTTTCACTTTTTATACGGTATAATATATAATTAATTTATGACTAATTAATTTATAGTTAATATCTTTGTTAAATTTTGTTAATTATAACTGTTAATTGATATACCTGGCTTTGCTCCGGATTAAAATGTTCTCATGTTTAATATTTTCAATGTAAAAATTACTATTGTATAAATATTATAATACACAAATTCCTTTTCTGATCTAAAACGCTTTCAATTAAAATGAGAATATCAATTGAACCAGACGATTTTTAAAAACATCCGTTTTCTTCATACGTTATTATTTGTTATATAGGTACTTCAAAGTTTGTTAACGATTACTAAAGTCAATGAAAGGTTTTAATGAATATTTTGAAACAATAAATTAACTATTTAATTATTCATTAATTTAAACCGTGAAAATAAATCAATAGCTGGTCCCGATATAAATTGTTAAATCGTCTACTTTTAAAATTTTCTTTTAGCATTCTTCCTTCTGGAAACAGTTCTTCGTATTATTTTTGATCAACAAGAATATTGTTACGAATTCAATTTAAAATTAATTTTGAAAAAAATATTGAAATGAGAGAAACAAATTTATGGAAATGGAAGACATCGTGGAGAAACGCCTTGCTTAATTTTTAATTAAGTGAAATTTTAAGAATCTTTTAGGCTTTGAAAAGTTGAAGGTGACCTTTCTCTTTTCTTAAATAAAAAGTTTGATTGAAATCAGTCCAGTGGTTTAGGAGGAGATGTGGAACATACATACATAGCCACAGTGGCTTTTATTTAAATTAATATAATTGTTAGATAATTATAAGATAAAGATTACTGGCATATAGTGTGAGTCATGAAAAAGGTTTTAGTGAAGTTTTGTAACAATTAATTTTTAACTTTATTTAAGTAAATAGTTAATTTTAATTAATCAAATAATTTTAATAGTTAATTTGATAATAGGTTTTTTGACAGAATACTTTAATTTGATATTTAACTAAACATGGCAGGACCATGATTTGTTTAATAAAATCAATATAAAGTAGCCAAAAACGATAGATATTTAAATAAAAGTTTCCTTTATCCTTTTTACTATTGAAAAATATCTCCTTAACTTTAAAATTGTTTGGGATTTTCTGCCTGAGTATTTGGTTTTAACCGTGGATGGAGATTAAATTTACTGTTCAAATTGGCTGCATTGATATCCTATGCTTTAAAAACACGTATTAAATTTGCCAAACACAATGTTTAATAATTTTATTCTCTTATATGTTAAGAATTTAGTGACTATTATCTCTGTAACCAGGGGGTTCTCTAAATGAGCCCATTTTAGTAGTATTTAAGTGCTTCCATGTCATGTGATTTTACCATATGACAAAGTAATGTTCGCACAATTATATTGTAACCTAGATTAAATAAATTAATTTTTAAATCTAGAGTCTTTCTTCATTCGTGCCAAGAGTCAATTTCTTGTTACTGTTTCGGATAGGCTGGCTTAATGTTATCTAGGAGATATTTGCACTGCTGAGATGTTTATTTCTTTATGACTCCTACCTGTTGAATGATTATGTGTTGAGATATAAAAAAATTGGCCAATGTACTGACCAATAAATCTAGTATAACTTTTTGGAATGAAAAATGGAATGATAAAACCTTGATATAGCAAAACATTAAATGACATGAAAACAGAATCACAGCATAAATATTGCAATGTGTAGAAACAATAAAGTCATTGGCTATGTCTGTGTTGATCAATATGTAATATTTCATGACTTTTGTAACATTAACGTAAAGGAATCTACCTTTGCCTTCAAGCTTGCCGAAAAGGGATTTTTTCAATTTCAAAGAGAAAATAAATTTATTACTTACGTTTTGGAAAAGTTATTTTTCGGAAGCTGGTCGGAGACAGTTTCCCTTTGAATCGAATGATAGATTTACATTCTCCTGATCCGGATCTTGGATCCATATATTTAGCTTATCTTCTGCAACTGCTTTCATTCTGGTATTTTCCTTTGCAAGAAAAGAGCAAAGGAAAGAGGGATAAATCACCAACAATGATAGATATTCTGAGTTTAATAACACTATTCTTGAGCAACAGAATAAATATTCATTGTTAAAAAAATTTAGTTTGACTTAAGAGATTTGTTGAAACAATAAGAATCTCTACTTATAATAAAAGAGAATACAGTGATCTCTCACTTGTACGCGCTCTCTTGTATGCGCGTTTTTATTCGCGGTCAGGGATATAGGAACACAATGATAACTCTTATTCATTTATGCGCCGTACTAAAAAAGCACCTCTCACTTATCAGCGTCGTAAAAATTTTCTTAGTTCAAAAAGTTTTATTTTTCATTAGAACAAAAACACTTTTAGCTCTGCTTCTAGGAATGCATTCCCTCGCCCTTTCTCTATTGTTCAGATTCCAGGAACACATTCCTCTAACTTACGCACAGGGGTGTGTACGTGGGGATTCTTGTGATTGACGTCAGTAAAAGTCGCATTTATTCAGTAGCCAATTACAGAGGTTAGTGCTGTACGTACCAAGTGAGATTGATCGCTAACGAAAGAACCATCTTTGGAGTTTTGGTTAGGTGGTTAAGTTTTAAAATGGCCAAATAAACCCAAAATTGTCTCTTTCGTTTAAAATGGATTTTATTAAAAAAATCGAAGAAAATCCTTGCACCTCTAAAAAAGCTCTAGAGGAGCATTTTAATGTCACAGAATCGACGATGAGAGAGATTTTAAAAAATCGGGAGCATTTCCATTTTCTTTGTGTTCTTAAAAAAATAATTAACGGAAGCTCTACACGTATTTGCGTTTTGAAACTAATCTTATTTACATTTTTCAGTAGTATATACATAGTATTAGTTAACAATATATGTATACTGTATTGATGTTTCACTTTTAAGTTCCCTTTTTTGGTTTTTCACTTATGCGCGTTTTTTTCGCCGTCCCCTGTGCCCGCGCATAAGTGAGAGATCACTGTAATTGTTTCTGTATGTGTTGGCGTTCTACAAGGGAGACCGCTGGACCTAGAGCTACGAAATTCGGCACAAATATATTTTAGAAGGTGGGAATGTGCACTTCGGAACTAATTTTTCGAAATTTTGATTAGAATGTTAGTTAATTAAAAATCAAGAAGAATTTTTGAGGTTTCTGGCGATAACTTTCGAAAGTATTATAGCGCAAAAATAGTTTTTACTCCACCTTAAAATTCAAAAAATTATCTTCACAATAAATATCATTGTAATTGATGTCCGATTTTTTTTCCTAATTTTAACAAATTTTTAAAAATAATTTTATGCATTATTTACAACAATATTTTTCATTGTTTTATTGAAACTCAAACCGTTTCCATTGTTTATACAGATACTTAATTTTGTGTTTCTTTTCCATTGTTGAAAGCTAGAGAAGGAAGGATTGTGCTTATTTTTTTCATATTCTTTGGTAATATCGTAATGAATTTTACTTTCTGTTTTTATGCATCAGTTGCTTTTTTTTTTTTTGAGATACAGTCGGACCTCTATATAACGAACCTCTATTTTACGAATTTCTCTATATTGCGAACTTTTCCTTGGAATCAAGAACATTTTGCGAATTTCTTCGTAAAATAACCTCCAAATAGCGAAGTGCATTCTCTATTTAACGAACTTTTCGTTTTGAACCAATATTTTTTTTCTCCCTATTTCTCAAAACATTTCTGAATATTTCAAACTTGTTCTTTCTTTTAACACATTTTATGGTGATCAATGACCTTGAACTGGTTTCACCAGTCGCCTAACTCACCGAGAGCAGTAAATCCGCTTTCATTCTTTGCATTTCATCCAAGAAGTGCAACTTTTATCCACCCACCCCCACACTGTCCACTTCACTAGAAAAGCATTCAATACCCCTTCACCCTCAATGGAGCTTTTCCGTGTCCTTGAAGTAGTCTCCCGTTTTCTAGATTGTTGATCAGAGTCGTGCTGGTCATTTCGGTTCTTGTAGCTGGAAAATGTCAAAGCGAAAGTGCTTGAGCATGAAAGAAAAAAATTAATTCTTCATGAGGTAGATAAAGGCGTGAAGAAAAAGGATATTGCTTTAAAATTTGGTATTCCTCCAAACAGCTTATCAACCATAATAAAAAATCGTGATAAGATACAAAATTATGATCTATCGAATTCTTGTTCAAAACGTTTAAAAGCTTGTGTCTATGAAGATGTGGATGAGGCAGTTTTGAAGTGGACAGTGTGAAAAATAAAAACAATACAGCAATGAATTGCGATGAAGACGAAGATGATGAAGATGGAAATGGTCATTATTCAGAAATCATCAAACCCTCATATGGTGAAATGCTAAAATTCATTAATTTTAATATAAAATTATTTTTTTAATTGAAAATACAGTGTATTCCCGTACAATGTTTTGTTTTATTCTTGTTTTCCTTGCAGATTTCTTTTTGATGGGTAAGATATATAAAACAAATAGATATTAATTTACAAAATAAAGGTGTGATTAATTACTTTTTTGATAATATTTAGTGCTTATGAATTTAAAATCTGTTTTGTGTAGTTTAAAGTATTTTAATAGGTGAATCTCTATTTAGCGAATTTTCCATATAACGAACTTTTTTTCGGGATTTAGCGACTTCGTTAAATAGAGGTCCGACTATATCTGTAAATAAAGTCCTCTGAGATATTGAGTAAATTAACCCTCTGACTGCGTATCCCGCGGGTTGGAAGCAAGTCTCATCCTGCGATTTTCACAGGCTAACGTGTTTACTTCGTACTTTTATAACGTTGGATCTTATTATACTGATAAAGCTTAAATGATGAGCTTAGGAATGGAGGGTTAAATACTCGGTGGTATGCTAGGGGTATGAATTTAGAGAAGGAATGCTCGGTTAAATAACTAATTTACTTTATTACACATTAAAACAATATTTACATATGGTTACAAAGAAATGATTAAATACAGGTGAAAGTTTAAGGTAAGAGTTTTATGCCATTTAATGATAGTTATTACCAGACATAAACCCACAGTGGGAACAAAGGGGAAAAAAGGCCATGGGCCGCGCCCTGAGTCGGAAACACCTACCGCGCGAGCGAACTTACCACCTTCTCTGTCGAAACCTTGAATCCCTCTGAGACGACCCTTGGAAGTTGCTATGCGTTCCCGTTCTCTTGAGTAAAACTTACGGCACACACTCATTGATTCGTGCTGCCATCTACCGTTAAAGTGGCTTACTAAATGGGCTTAATTACTTTCCTACATGAATAACACTACGCGTTCTCGTTCTCTTGAGTAAAACTTACGGCACACATTCATTGATTCGTGCTGCCATCTACCGTTACGGTGGCTTACTAAATGGGCTCAATTACTTACCTATATGAATAATAGCTCTCATGGCTCAACTATATTCGAACGCGTTTGCAAACTTTGCATCTAAATAGTGATTTTAAAAATCACACAGTCAGAGGGTTAAGAAATATATCCGACACTATCCAGGATTGAGGTTGCCAACGTTTAATTCTTGTCATCGACATCTTTTAATCCAGCTAACATGCTGCTGGGCGTAAAATGAGCCGTCCCTTTTAGTTTTGAAATCAAATGTATGTTTTCTTGAGGAGTTCAGTTATTTTATCGTCTCGTTTTGAAGCATCATGAGGGCTATTTTTGGGCGAACCTCGTCAATTTGAACCGCGGTCAAATTGACGAGGAGGACGCCTAAGCTGGCATCCCCTCTCCAAGCGTTTCGCGCCACACCAGCGGGAGGGCGTTTGGCGTATAGTTTAGCGTGCAACAAGCCCCATACACGGCGGATCTTCAGTGGAATCGGGTTTCGAACCTGGAGCTCTCTGGCCCCAAAGCCGGGACCTTATCACTAGGCCACCGCGGCCTTATTTGCAAGAGGAATAAGAGAGTGAAGTTGGCGCTAACAATGTGCAATTAGTTGCTAGATGACGCGGACAGTTATATGACTCCATTAGGGACATTTATGTAGACAATGAACAGAACAGGTGTGTGGCATCATCTCGGCATCTGGCAATATCCTGAATTGTAATTTCATGCAGATCGGATCCGCCCTCTTTGTGATGTCACCCCTCGACCAATAGCGACGAGCCTGTTGCAATATTTAAGGACTGATTGCTGCTGTTCATCCCCTTCTTCTTTTTGTATCATTTTCATACCTAGCATGTTTAATGATCTTATGATTTGATTTAGGATTTTAATTTAGTTGTTGTTTTATTAAATTTGTTATCGAGTAGTCTTGCTTTTACTTAGTCACCAGCTAAGTAGTTTCTCACAATGGTATACTTCTGATATATGTTGAACACAGGCATTATGATGAGACGCTTAGTAGTACTAGTTAATATGAAGCACATGAGTATCAATGGTTCTATGTACTGACTACCTCAGCGAGTATATTAATAAATCTCGCCTCTATTGATTCTGCAAATCTAACGTGACCTAGACATAGGTCTAGAAGTTACAGATGCAAGGTCACTAAAAGAACATGAGGCCGCGGTGGCTTAGTGGTAAGGTCTCGGCTTGCAGACCGAAAGGTTCCAGGTTCGAAACTCGATTTCACCGAAGATCAGTCGTGTGCGGACCTGTTGCAGTTCAATCATACGTAGGGGGGCAGACCCCCTCCCGTTGGTGTGGTGCGGAAGCTTTGAGAGGGGCTGGTTCTATCCCAGGTGTCATCCAAAATTACGAGGTCCGTCCCAAAATAACCCTCGTATTGCTTCGAAAAGGGACATTATTGTAATTAAACTAAAAGAACATGAATTAAGTACCTGCTTATGTTGTTAAGGGAACCATGAATATAAAATGATGCAAGGTTCAATTGAAATTATATTCCCGGCGATAACTAAAACAACACGGCTTAAACGCCCATCACAATTTGAAGTTTAAAATTGCTTTGCTCACGGAACTATGAATATTAAATTATTGTATAAGAGATTCAGCTGAAATTAAACACTGTTGGCATCCCCGAAGAGCAAGCTGGTCGCCGAAGGCGTCTAGTTGAAAATAAAGGTAACTCATAACGGGCCGTCCATAAATGATGTCACACTTTTTTCAATATTTATGACCCCTCCCCCCCTTGTCACAAAGTGTCATACTTTACCATACCCCCCCCCCTTGTCACATGTCACGCTATATTACATAAACATATACTTGCAGTTCAAAAACAAAGCACTATGCTATAGATCATATTTCAAAATTTATTTTTAAACTTTAACTATGTGTTTTAATGACATTTGTGAGCATAATAATAATGATTATATGTGTACTTATTTTGTATGAAATAAGATTAAGGTTTACAACAAAAAACCTAATTAATATACAAAAGTAATAAAATATTAATATAAAAGAGCAATTGAAAACAGTAGTATTTTGGAATTTGATATATTTTACTTTAAATCTTATCTTTACTTTATGAACACAAAATGCTCTTAAACAGATTGAATTTTTTTTAAAAAAAAAGTGCCTCAATAAGATCAACCTGTTTGTGCCACTACCAAATCTGCCACTCACCCAGGTGGGGCGACGTATCTTTTGTTGGACATTTCAAGGGTGTGACAGGGGAAGGTTTTCTTCTAATGGTGAAGAATTCCTGCTGCTACCATATTCTCAGAACCTATCCTGAATGCCTTTTCCAAAAAGAAAAGAATATAAGTGAAAAAAAAATCACATGAAAGTTGTTTTAGCCCCGGTTAAAAAAATACCCTCAAATTCTGTTAATTTCAAAATAACTTCAAAATTTAATCTGCTGATTTTAAATGTTTTTATTTTAACCGAAATGTGCTATGTCACACTTCTTGTTACCCCCTCCCTCCCCCTTGTCACAAACTGTCACAATTTCAC
>BGPR01044180.1:0-12696 GCA_013235015.1 Araneus ventricosus | reverse complement strand
TGGCGTAAAGATTTTAAGGTTGTTTTTTTGCCGTTGTTTTTTAATGTTTTCCAACTATGCAAGTTTGGAGAGAGGGGATCAGTAGAAGCGAATTCAGGATCTGTCTGGGGCTGAGGTCATAAATTTGTATTGTCGTGATGACAGTAAAAATCTTGAAGGCTAAAGTAAAACCAAACCTTTAATCCTTACAGACTTTACTCACTCCTGACAATAAGAATCATGTAAAAAACAATGCACAGCAATACGTAACTGAACGAAGTACATCAGAAATTTATTTATAATCTTAATTATGAATGAGAGCTCCGTTTAGTTAGCTTAATATCCCGTTTTGAAACTACACGAACTCTATTTTTAGACGAATCTGTAATGTTGAGCCGATATCAGACTATGAGGGCAACAACTGAGTTGGCACCTCACTCTACAAATTTCCCAGCCACGCCAATGTAAGATTTTGTTGGCCTTTCGATGACAGATATAACGTGCGCTAGCCTTACATGTGTGGTGGATCTTCAGTAGAATCGCGCCACAAACCCGCAATCTTCTGATCTGGAAGCCGAGACCTTCACTAGGCCACTGATAGAGTATCGTGACAAGTATTAACTACAAGGTTTGACCAACAAATAGGGTGAATCACCACTCAAATCTAAAATGGGAACAACCCGTTTATCAGCGACACCTTCGTTGTGTTCCGTAATATTCGGTTAACAGTAGGGAGTGGTTTCGTGCGTCTGTGAGTCTTGATAAATTTATTATCGGCTGTTGTCCGTGCGGTGGTTTTGTGGCCTTGTCATGGAGCAGAGAATCAATTTGAAATTCTTGTATAAATTGGGTAAATCAGTAGGCGAAAGCCATGCAATGCTGAAGAAGGCGTGGCACCGTGACCCTGAAGACTGTGTACGCGTGGTTTAAAAAGTTTAGTGTTGGACGCGAAAAGTTTAGTGTTGGGTATCGGAGTGGGCGGCCCATCAAGGCGGATAATGCACGGCTGCATACCGCTACGCTTGTAAAGTGTTTTTTGCCTCAATTTGGGGTTACTGAACTGTGCATCCTCCGTATTCTCCAGACCTGACACCAGTAGATTTTTTCTTGTTTCCTAAACTTAAAACGGCTCTAAAAGGGCGAAGATTTACAGACATTATGCACATTCAAGCTGCTATGACACGGGAATTGAAAGCTGCACCAGTGGAGGAGTTTTCAAGAAGTTTCGACGATTTGTACACGAGTTGTCACAGAGGTGCATAGTGTACGACGCAGACTATTTTGAAGGATTGTAAGCAGTTTCCATGTGAAGCCTACTCAATTTAAGACTTATTTCATCATTCACTTTACTTATTGGTCACACCTTGTATTCCATTGCTTTAACACTGAGTTCTGGATGCTCTTCCTTCACTGCATTCATCATTCACCTTACTTATTGGACACACCTCGTATTCCATTGCTTTAACACTGAGTTCTGGATGCTCTTCCTTCACTGCTACCAACAGGCCTTCGAACTTGCCTAGCTTTCCCTTTTCATGAGAATTTATAGACACAAAATTCTATAACTTTTTTTCCCTAATTAGGGACAGCCTCGAATATAGTTTCTAATTTAGCGCTCAGAATTTGTTTTGCCGCTAGTGATTTTCGCTGGTTTCGCATCTTTATTTTTTTAAATGTTTATTTACATTCTAAAAGTTTTTGGAACTGATATTTCTGTCAAAATTTCTTATTCATACGAGATAAATTTTCGAATTACTTCCAATTTAAATTTCAATGAATAACAAATTATGTTCTTTCACTGCCTCAGAAATGAAGGAAGAAGCATCAAGTAATGGATTTGTTTCCTACACCTTTTTTACAATGCTATAAATAACCACCAGATGACAAATATAATGTAAAAAAACTTCTTCCCTTTTATATATCTATTTTTTTGTTTTAATCTTTTAATTGATGTATGATAGAGATGTATGACTGAATGAGTGAATTTTTTTAAAAGGACGTATGAACGAGTTATCTAATGCGAATAACCTAATATTATCTTTCAGATTCCCCCCTGTTTGTTATTTATTAATTTATGTTTAAACCAATATTTCTATTTCGAACCATTGGTAGTTAGTATTTAGTATCGGGGATTGAGGACTGAGTCCAAGTGCTCCTTGAAAACCAATTCGTCCCTGGTGTGCATGCTATAAATAGTGGTCGGCCGCGGTAACCTCCTCGCAGGTTGGAAACCCGATTCCACGGAGGATCCGCTGTGTAGACGGACCTGGCAGTGGCGCGCGTCACATAATAATATTGACAGTGATGGGGCGGGTGGGCGAATCGCACGGCCTCTTGGGCCACAATCTTCGACTCCTGTGAAAAATTTAGAATAATTTTGACCTTATCAAAAAATGAATTGAACCTAATTAATTTTGATGCCTAAAAGGAGATGGTTTGCTGGAAAGGAAAAATTTAGTTAGTTATCTTGTCACCTTATATGCCTCATTCATGCAACATTCAGCATCCATTCATTCTTCCTCTCACACAACATTCATACCAGGGAATATTACTATCAGGGGTCGATCCAGGTTTTTCTTAGGGGCCCATTTTTGAGAGAAAAAATTTTTTTGTGGGAAAAAAATATATTTTTGTGAAAAATAAAAATATTTCTGTGAAAAAAATTTTTATCGTGTGAAACCTTCAATTTTAGCAGTTATATTTCTATATTTTACGTGAATTTGAGTTTTGTGAAGGGGCCGTTTTTATGAAGTGGAAATTTGTGAAGGGGCCGCAAAACGGCCCCAATTTTCGCGTGGATCGACCCAATAATTTATTTAGCTCCCAGTCCTCATCAGTAGCTAGCAAGGATATATGGCGCCAGGTGCATGGATATATGGCGCCTTCATCATGTTTAGCATTAAAAGATGGCGTAAACGCATTAATGTTTTGTCTGCATAGCGCCCCTAAAACTGGCACCCAGGGTATCTATATCCCCCTTGCCTCCGATAGCTACGCCACTGGGGCTTGCTAAATCCGTCGAGGGTCAAACGTCCTCTCACTGGTGGGCGAGAGTTTGGAGAAGAGATGCTACTTCAGGTGTCGTCCTCGTCATCTGAACATGGTTCAAAATTACGAGGTCCGTCCCAAAATAGGCCTGATGTTCTTTCAAAACAGGACGTTAATGAAACTAAACTTTAAATGGAGGCATTCCTCTTTTTCGGTGGGATTGAAGAACCTTCCTAAGTCGAAATTTTTGCATGAGACAAAGCAATTATCTGGCTATATAAGTTTTCTTTAGATTTTTTGATGTTTTTAATTAATTGAGATTATTTTTAAATTATTATAATTTAACATAATAATTAATTGATCAAAGTCCTCGTTTTTCTTCTCCCCGGTAAGTTAAAATGTGTTTAAGATAATATTTTTCTTTAAAAAGTCAGAACAACTTATTATTTTATTGGTTAGATTTTCTACAATTCAGTTTTGTATTAATCCTTGACTACTGGGGACGGCCGTCATTTTGTGTCCGTCACCAGGAAGTGAGGACAGTATCACTTTGATCTTCCAATTAACATGAAGGTTTTTAATTAGATTTCCTTACGCGGATATTTCTAAAGCAACTAGATCAATTAAATGAAAGTGGAATCTCTTATAGATGAAGACCCTGCAGATATAGTTGTAGATTGTAGTGATTACTATTTATTTACTAGAAGATTTGTGCCCGTCTAAGACGGACTTTTAGCTTGCCAACAATATCTCCGATCTGATTATCAGCAATTTACTAACGAAAATTGTTGAAGAAAATTTCATCAGAGTGCTGAAGAAATAAAAAACATGAAAAACAGAACTAACTTTCTCTTTTTTCGAGTAAAAATAACGCAAAATCCACTAATAGAAAAATGCATTACCAAATGCAAAATTTTAAAAATGATAAATTGGTTAATGCAAATCTTTAAGTAAAAGGAGCCTTTTTCAGAGTTCGGCGTGTATGAATCAACATAAAAGAAAGGAAGCTGCTAAACAAATAGCAATAATGACGTTGGATACTTTGAAGATCTAATAATTTAGCAAAAAGCAACACTCAGAGAAAAAAGCAAACACAAAACGCCCGAGCTTCTCTTTCAAATATAAGAGAAATTCACTTCCCCTCTGAAAAATCGCAATGACAGCTGGCACTCTCTGAATTCTAAGAAACCCCTCCCCTGTTCCCCAAACCCTTCTGGGCGAGGAAGAAAGCGCGAGATGCGGGTGTTAAATCCATCACACTGCGTCTGTCTGAATCTCTTTTGGCACGTGGCCACGCCCACATTCCTGAGCGTTAGTGACCTACTCACGGCCTTCATATTATAGATTGCAGGTAGAAATATTAGTTCTGATATGAGCAAATGTAGAAATTAATTTAAAGCCTTTTTTATAATTTTTATTTGTTTGTGTTAATGGTAATGTTATGAAATAAACATCGGAAGAAATTCTAGTAGCATACCATAATTTGTAAGATAAACATTAGGTTAGTTTAAACTTTATGCAACAGTATATTTTTTTAAGCTAGTGATTTTCTTCCATTTCCAACAAAGAGGAAGAAATCCCAATAAAAATAATTTTAAAAAATTGTATGTTCTTATTTTGTAGTGACATAGTAGATATTTACTAATATTGAATTATTAAATTCTGTTCCTGAAATAGTGTGGATTCTCTAAATTTTAAAAATAATCACTCATTTTATGGGGAATATATTTGCGCTCATGTGTGAATTCTGCAGCTCATCTTCATCTGATGCTTGTGTTGTACTTTTGTCACTTGGAATAATTTAGATACACTATTGATTTAATATACATTTGATATAATTATTTTATGGATGTTAACTTTTTCATTATTTTTACGGAAGCAAATGATCACGAAATATGAAATTAATAACATATCAAATTATTTGAAATCTCCTTAAATCAAAATTATTGAGAATTCACTTAGGCTCATCACAATCAGTCATTTCACGAATTCATACCGGCCGGGCATTCTGAATTCATAATGCCAATGACTTTCATATTAGTTATTCGTTATTGGAAAGTCATAATGCCAATGACTTTCATATTCGTTATTGGAAAGTCATAATGAAAGTCAATGCGGATCTTTAGTAGAACTTTTCTCTATCCCAAAGTTACAACTATGTCGAAAAACCGTCGCAAATGTGGGCCTGAAGCACGTTAAATTTGTTGGTGAGAATCAAACGTTCTGTCATTTGTGAGGCGTGGAAGTTTGGAGAATTAGGTGCCGGCTCGGCTGTCGTCTTCTGACCATAGTTCAAAATTATACCCTCCGCCTGAAAGAGACGTAATTCTTGCAAAAAATATCATATTTGTGATTATTTCGACAGGAAGATACGTTTTAAATCTTAGTTTAAAATTGCTTTAGGAAGCATTTGTTTTCCTTGTGTATTTCCACGTGGCGAAATCTGCATCATTTTTTCTGATAGCAGCACGTCTACTAAATATCTTCTTAATTCTTCAATCAGTATCTATAGTTAAATATTCCTAAAAAGGCCTCTACCTTTTAGAAAATATCAGACATGTAATCTCAATTAGTAATAAGTAATATGTGTGTGTGTGTGTGTGTGTGTGTGTAGTGTGTGTGTGTGTGTGTGTGTGTGTGTGTGTGTGTGTGTGTGTGTGTGTGTGTGTAGTATTATTATTGTGTGTGTGTGTGTGTGTGTGTGTGTGTGTGTGTGTGTGTGTGTGTGTGTGTGTGTGTGCGTGCGTGTCTACTGAGCAGACCGTTGGACCTAGAGCTATGAAATCGGAACGATTTCTAAAATTTCATTTCATTAAAAAAAATGTCGCGTGTTTTCTTCCATTGTTAAAAGCTAAGGAATGATCTCTTTATATTATATTTACTTTATATTTTGGCAATGTGGGGATGAATTTTTAATTTCTGATTTTATTTTATTCAATTTTGTGTGGAATCTATAAACAAAGCCCACAAATAAGTTGGTTGCCAAAAGTGGCTAGGAAAACTCTTTATTAAGCACAGACAACCAATATTCTTGGCAAACAAGATGGTCACCAATGCTGGTTTATTTAATACTATAGCCGCCTACGGCGACCAGCTGGTTCGCTAATCTTGCATTAATAATAATAAGGCAATTAAGACTGACATTTTTAACATTTTAATTTTTGTAAGCTGAAAGCAATAATTGCAATAAGGACAACGAAATTAATTTTAAAACACAAACAGTGAACAGTTAATTAGTACAAATGAATTTAAATTCTTTATACACAAAACAAAAATGCACAGGATATTTTTATATGTAATGAACTTTGAGTTAATCCCTTATATTTAATTGTTAAAAAATGATAAGTAAAAAGATTCTTTAAAAAATGGAAAAAATTTTAAATTTGAAGAATTAAATTTGAAGCACAATAATTACAGCTCTCAGCTAAAAATAATTTACATATTAAAACTAATTAAAACTCAAAATAACTATATAAAGTTTTTTCTGTAAAAAAAAGAGAGAATTGACTACATTTTATGAAACGCAAAACTAAATTCATGACAACCATTTAAATCTAGTCAATAAAAACAACCATTTATAAATAAAAAAAAATTATTGAATTGATATGCTTGAAAAAAAAACAAATCTTGAATAATAATTCTGTGCATAACAAAACAACAAACACACACTAAGAAATTGAATTTCTATAAACTATAAAAACACAAATTGCCAAATAATAGCTAATAATAAAAAATGAACTAAAACAGGCATACGTTTGGATAATAGTTATTCACTCTGCGGAGCAAAGTAAAATATAAAAACACACTTCACCATTCAACACAGTGTACAGCCAAGATAATAAAAATGTGCATTTCGAGTGGATAGAAATAAAACATTTAAATGAGGAGAGAATTTTAAAACTCAAAAGAAATGTTTAAAAATTACTGAGAAAATAATATAAAATAAAATAAACAAAATTTAAATGTGAGTATTGGAAAAATTTAAATCTGTTTCCTTTTAGGTATGCAAAAAAAAGCAAAAGTTAAATGTGAGTATTGGAAGAATTTAAATGTTTCCTTTTAGGTGTTCAAAATGAGGAAGAGAAACTGACGAAGTATTTGTTGACACTGACGAAGGCAAAACTCAGGCGAGATTTGAACCCGGGTTGAAAAGATGGGAGACGCACGTCTAAACTCCTATACGCTATCGGAACCGCGTCAGGAAACGTTTGAAGCAGTTGTCATGGGGTATAAGAAAAAAAGGTGGGGGGGGGGGCAAAGAATGCTGAAGAAAGAGAAAGATTAGTATCTATAAACTGTAAAGAGATGATTACTAATAATACGATTCTAACAAAAATTGAACTAATTATTGTTTAGCTAATTTACCATTCTTATCTATTAGGCTTAAGTTTGTTTTGCCGCTCACGCACGTGACGTTGACAAACAGCTCTTGCCCCTCCTACTATACGCCAATCTGTACTCTCGCACCCATGACTGTAATATTCTGATGTCTTTAAAAATTTATAAAAAAATAGATAAAATTTTGTACATTACTATACCATTGGAAAGATAATTTTTTGTTCTTTTAAATGACATAATTTCTTTTATATGCATCAATTCAAAAGTTATTGGCAAAAAACGAAGAAATTTGAATCAAAATTTTTAAAAAACGGCTCCGAGGTGCACATCTTCAGCATCCAAAGTATATCTGTGCCAAATTTGGTAGCTCTATGTTCTACGGTCTGTTCTGTGCACCGCCAGCAGACACACAGACAAACATTTATCTTTGTTAGTATTAGAGATAAAATACTTAAGGTAGGACATCATTTATAGGCTGTGTTTTTACCAAATACATGTAAAATATTTGACACAAATATCCAAAACGTCTGTTGAGAACTATGCATGTTTACACCAGTCGTATATAATCAAACTTACAAAATTTTAAGTAAACTTCAATCTATTTGATTTGGTAGAGACTAATATATAAAAGATAATCACTCGTGTTTAATTTTAATGCTGATTAATATAAATAATGTATTAAAATACACGTAAGATAATTTGAATTCGATTCATTACAAACCAAGATATTATATTTTATTTTGTTCACACGATCGTTGCATTTGCAATGGTAAAGGTGATCCTGACCACAACGCAACAGACTGCCTAGTGACAAAATCCTTTCCTTTCATGAATCCCAGTGCTGAAAACCTTTCGACGTAGTTTGAAAATATTCTTCAAAACAGAAGATCCCTGGCACGACTCATAAATATTATGAAGATCCTACATGAACGAAGTGGAAGGTTGATTAAGAAAAACTTTTCTCGTTAACGATTAAGACATTTATTGCAGTTTTTTTCAGTATACTTTGTGTGTTAATTATTGTTGTTGTTTTAATTTTATTTTTTTTCTCTCCTTTCTGTGATTCTTTTGTACGCTGAGATGGTTTTGTATAACCGTAAACTTTATCTGGTCGGTTCCCTCCCAGTGGATTATTATTATTAATAATAATACTTTAATTTAAGGAAACTGTATAATACTTGAGTACCTCAAAAACATTCCATCGCTTGTATTAAAATGATATATTAACTGAAATTTATTTGTGTAATTTTTTTAAATTTTATTTTGTTCAATTCAAAGATAAAGAAGTGCAAAATATTGTGAACAATTCTTAAATTTCCAATTAAAACTCCTTTATCGACGATATAAATACTATAAATCATAATACATGCTCAATGCAGATACCATTTTCTTGTTTCTGTTACTTTTAGTTCTCCAGAAAAAATGTTCTTCCTACAAAAACTAACAAAATTTGAAAGATTTTCCACTTACCTTCAAAGATGATGAATATGCAAATGACGATATTTATTAACCTTGCCATTCGAAAACCAATGAATAATTAAAAAATCAGTTTCTTCTAATAGCATTTGAATAACTTTTTTATCTCTCTTTTAGAACGAGAAGTATTTCAGAACGGTTGAAGAAAAGGAACGGGAATAAAGCCATAAGTGCAACACGTTCTGGAGACTAGCACGAAACGGAACCGATTGTAATTAGATCGTCTGCGTATTGCGTTACGTTCTACGTCCGTGCATAATGACAAATGAACGCTCCTCCAACCCCTCCCCCTCAATTTATTCATTTATCAAAGCTTCGAGAAGATATTTTTAAAAAATAATCTTCTTACTTAAAACTTAAAAGGGGGTTTTCTTTCGCAATGATGATGCATTAATGGATTTTTAAAATCAGGATTGATTTAAGAAAAGGAATTCACATTCAAATTAACAAGAGAAAAGTAATTAAATTTTCAGTCGAGTTTTTAACAGTAAGAACTGTGCTTTCCCTCGCCCTTGGGGTATAGCTGTTCTTTAATAATAAAAAAATAACCTTTAAACCTTGTTTTAAAGAATTTTTGCTACTTACGTATTAACGCCACCGAGGCTACAGATTTGGCGGTTTTTAAATGCCGCCAAATTTGGCGGTTTTTGTACTTGCGTATTAACGCCAATTTGGCGGTTTTTAAGTGCCGCCAACGCCACCTCACCTACAGATTTGGCGGTTTTTAAGTGCCGCCAATTTGGCGGCTTCTGTAAACAAGATTGCTCTTTATTGGCGCATTACCGCCAATCTGTAGCCTCGGTGGCGTTAATACGTAAGTACCGAATTTTTTTTGGACATGACTTAAAAAACCGAAAGAGGAAATATTGCAATCATCAAAAAATCTCGAAATTTTGATGAAGCTCCACGTTTAAGATCTTCCTAAGTCAGGAAAAAAGAAAAAATTGGGAGAATTTTGTCTGTCTGTGAATACAATAAATCAAAAAGACTACGAGCTAGATCAGGGGTTCTCAACAGGTTTCTTTTTCCTCGCGTACCCCTTAATTAATCCTTTTATTTTCGCGACCCTACTGTCATATAATCCCCATCAACCATCCGTCTATGCGAAGAAGTTTTTATCAATAATATTAAGGGCTTAGGTTAGCTTAACAGTCAAAATACTCGAATTAATAACATTTGCAGGATTTGTTTTCGATTTTACAATTTATTCCATTTTACGATAGTATTAGTTCAACGCCAAAACAAATGAAAGCAGTATTGCAATAATTTCGCATAAACTTATAAGGACAGCTAAAAATTAAATTACTAGTATAATAGCCCAGATCTGTCTCTCGGTAACGCTCTGACGTCACCGACAATAAAACTCGCGCCATAGCACTGCGAGATGTTAAACAGCATTATTTCATTGTTAGAGAACCTAAATTTCAGTAATTTTAAATTTAAAAGAGTTATTGTCGTTCTAATTTCAAATTTAATAGCTCTAAAATAGCGAAATAAAATTTTCTATCGATTGATATAAAATTTATCTCGCTATGATCAATAGTTCCCGAGAAATTTTAAATTATATTAATCATATATTTCAAATTAATTTGCGTTTTTTAATAAAAAGTAGTAAATTAAGTCAGTGGTATATCATGCGCGTGTTATAGTTGGACGCCACGATGCATCTCATTATTTATTGCAATCGTGATGATATAATTTGATAATATTTTTGGCAACGTTTGACAAGCAGAGAAGTGCTTTGTTTTGATTAGAATTTGGAAAAAGAATTCCTTTGAAATTTTAACCTTTGACTTACGTTTGACAAGCTGAGAATTTCATGGTTATTGAATTATAATAAAATTGTTAAACAACGAAAAATACTTCACAGGGAATGTTGTTTACCAAGAGGTTTTTTGAATAAAGAAATATGTTAATAATATGTAAATAAAAAATATTTCCTGTCATAAAACATATGCTTGTTTTATTTGTTTTCAATCAATGTTAAACATTTCATCAACATTTACACACGTCAAATTTGACGGGAAATCTCTCGAATGAAGAGGCAATTTGCACCCGTCGTACCATGACGGGTGATTTTCTAGTTTCATAATAACTAACTAATCAAGTGATGTAGTTATTAAATAGCAAGTATTCACTTGGGGAAACAAAATTCCGTAACTTTTATAATCCCTTATGTTTTCTTGTTTCCGCCATTACCAATTTGATTTCAAGCACTCCCAACTAGTTCTTCGCGTACTGGGGTACGCGTACCACAGGCTGGGAACCTCTGAGCTAGATGGATGAGATTTGGCATACAGTTTTATCACTAGAACTGTACATGTGTAACAGATTTTGGACCAAATCTGTCAAAGTGTTGACTATCTATCAGTCTTTCTATTCTTGGCATGTGAAAGTGATAACTTATAAACGCTTGAATCAAGATAAATGAAATTTGGTATGTGGTCTTGACATCGAAATCATTAATCTGTGTCAAAGTTGGAACCCAATCGTAGGGATGGGAAAAACCTACCGGTTTTAACCGAAAACCGTTTTTTTTTTTTTTTTTGTTTCAGTTGACCGGTTTTTTTGCTGTAATTTTTTTGTTGAAAAATCCAATAACCGCCTAAAAAACCGGATCGGAAGATAGACTCGATTTTAGGTTCGATTAGACTAAATTTACAAAGTTATGAAGCTTTGAATTTCATCATCTTAGACCAATCAACGACAACGGCTTCCTCGAGGCGTCTGTTGGTTGGCGGATTACTGAAAGAGTCTTTATGAACAGATCAATATTGGCCAATGGATTGATTTCCTGTAGGAACAATACTAATATAAAATTTGTCTACAAACGGCGTTTTTTTTTTTATAAAAACATCCGAAAACTGGTTATTTCGAGCGGTTATAACAGCCAGGTTAAACCGGAGGTGAAAAAAATCTGAATAACCGAAAACCGGTTATTTACCGCCATCCCTACCAATCGGTCGAAGGGAAGAGGTCCAATTGCGTTCTCGATTCTCTTCATTGTACTACGAAGCTTAGCACAAAATGAGGCATATTGTGTACGCATACCAGAAAGTCGAGAGAGGTACCCCCTGCTGTTTTTCTCCCCTTTCTTTCCCTTCTTTTGAGAGGGAGTGATGGGCTCCTCTGTTTGTATTTAGCTTTAAAAACAATAAATAGATGCACTACCATTTTGTTATCTCGTTATCTGTAAGACAAGCATAGATATACGCTCTCCCCGCATCAATACGTTCCTGGCGTGTTGAATGCTGAATAAAATAACTTTAACTATCATACAAGAAATTGTATTTATTGTTACAAAGTTGTAAAGTTGTTTCCCTGACATGCTAATCTTGGTGACAAAGCTATTTTCTAGAAAAATCCTGAACAGTCGTCCTATATCTACTGGGAGCCAGTAATTTCATGAACCTTCTAGAGATTACATCACTTCCTATGTAATGGCGTCACTTCCTGTTGAAAAAGTATAAAAGCAAGCTTTCAATCCAAGAGTAGTCATGACAAACTCGCACTTCTGAGGATCCCTAGTGCATCCTTTTCAAAGTTTTCTGCCTACTGGAGGTCTCCGCTGCTACGTAGTGGGCTGCACTCCATATTTCTCGTCTCGCCTCGAAGAGTAGTCAGTTGTAATTTGATCAGCAAGCAAACTGGTGAGCTGAGGTATTCTGCTCTGTTGTGAATTTGTACAAGTGCAAATTTGTTACCTGTGCTACGTTTGTTTTCCTAGAATATTCGTAAAATAAAGAGCTTTATTTTTTATCCTTCTTATTGAACTGCATTCACGTACACCCACAAGACTAATTTTGTTACAGTATAAACCATTTACCAAACAAAGAAATATATAAAAGATGTTATTGAAAATTTATTTTTTTTCATATTAACATTTAGTTACTGCCATTTTTTTCTGTGTCATCC
>BGPR01044179.1:0-12696 GCA_013235015.1 Araneus ventricosus | reverse complement strand
TTGATGCCAGAAAACCAAACCCATCAATTCTTCAACGCGCTAATGACATTGCTAGGTTTCCAGTTCCATTGCTGCACTTTTTTTCATTTAATTAAATCACTGTTTTAATTGCTTATTAAATTTTGAACTAATTTAATTTAATAACTAGATTTTATTTAATGACTTAACTAATTTAATTTATTAAATAGATTTTATTAATAACAACTACGCTTTATAGTAACCATATTACTTAATTTTTAATATTAGTTTCATTAATATTATTTGATAATAAAGAACTTTTTTTAATTCAGTAGTTTTAACCTAATATCTGAATTTCACGTGCATACTAATTATCAAAATAATTTAAGTACTCTTTGCATGTAGGGTCAAGAGTCCCTATCCCTAGGGTCAAGCATCCCTAACTTATGGTCAAGTATCCCTAAGGTTAGGGATACTTGACCCTAGGCCATTTTATGAAATATATTTATTTTATGATTAAATGAGTTATCAGTTTAGCATAAGTACATGATCAGCATAAGTAGCATTTCAAATATTCGAGAAATATAAGAAAAAGTAAAAGTAGGGTCAAGTATCCTTAGTTTCCCCTATACGTACGATTCACTGTCATACAGAGTTTTCGAAGTGATAAAAGAAAACGATAAGAAAATTCTATACTGCTGTATCTTTTATTTTATGTGCAATACTACTGTTCTACTTTTTTTACCAAGTTTATAACAGTAGAAACTGATTCTACTGTAATTAATATTTTATTTTTGTAATACTCGCTTCCAGTACTAATATTTCTTTGTCTAATAAATTGTTAAATGTTTGTCATAGAAAGAGCTTGAATGAAAATAAAAGGTTAATCTTTTTCAAAGAAAAATCTAGTGTCTTTCTACTTTTTTTTACAACGTAGCATAATGAGTGTAGCATAATCAAAAACAGATTATTCAAATTGTTATGTAATTTTCTACGACTGTCAGAATACATTTTTAAGTACTGAGATTAATGTTTAAAAATTTATATTAGCATGTGACTGTGTTCCTGCGCGCAGCAGAAACTGCGTGCCTAGAGAAGAAAAGAAATCGAAACCAGCTGGCACAGATTTCAGTTATGTGCCAACATGCTTTTTGACTGTCATGCATCTCGGTTATGAAGTTGATTACCATAATTTAATGTTCCCAGCGCCATGTGAAATCTCGGATTTGACCATCAAAACCATCGAGCTGTGCAAGAATTCGAAATATTGTTCGATAACAAAGCATCATCATGTAGCCTCCTTTTACACAATTCTATTATGTTGCTGGAAGTGTGAATATAATTAAATGCATCTGGAAAACTATTTTAAAAGGAGAAGCTTTCGTGATAAATTTTAAAATACAGGGCGGTCATAAATTATTGAACCCATTTCAAAAATTAATAAAAAGGACTAATAACGTTACAACTACGGTTTTTTTTAAAATGAGAGAGCAAATAAAGTTTTTTTTTTCAAATACGTGGCGTACCATTACGGAGTTCTAAATTTGCTACAGCTAGAGATTTCCACACGCAATGGCTACCGATCATCAGAAGCCAATGTACGTCTTCAGGTTTCCTTTTTTAGTTTTTCTTGAATATCTCGAAAACTATTCATTTTTCGAATTACAGTTGGCTTAACGAATTAAAGATCGTAAAATTCTCTACAAATACATGCTTTTTTATTGTGTAAATTTCTCTTCTAGCTTTAAGAGTTTCGCATATAATAGCTCTCAAAAATGGGAGATGTCCAATAATTTACGACCACCGTAACAGCGCGTTACCTATCTGAAAAAGAAACTTTTTAAAATGCGCTCTCGTTTTTAAAAAACCGTAGTTGTAATATTATTAGTTTTTTTTATTAATTTTTGAAGTGGGTCCAATAATTTATGACCACCCTGTATATCATTACTGTGCTTTCAATTATTGGATAAGAAGCTTTGTTGGTGAAAGAAGGTTTCCAAAAACAGAAGATTTCCTAGACATCATTCCGGATTTTTCGGAGCCTGTACTTTCATACTTTAATTAAATATAAATTACGAAATTGATATAGTTACTTTATACAGAAAAGAAATCGCAAAAGATTTCGTTTCCTTTGTGTATTTTAATTCAGATTGAAAGGTCAAATTAAATCAACGTGACACAAGAAATTAAAAGATGACTTTAAAAAAAATTATAACCTAATGATAATAAAGGCGAATATCTTTTCCCCTTTTGAATGGCATTGTCCTCAATCTCAGAAAGGGAATTCACACATACATATGATAGTAATATGTTTAAAATAGATTATGATAATGATATTAATATGTTTAAACTAAATTTAATTTTACTAAATTTTTTTTAATTTGGAAAATGTTTTGTTCATAGACATTTGCTGTAAATGTAGAATAATATGTAAAAAACAATTAATGATTTGAATTTTAGATCTTTCTAATTTTAATTCTTAAGGGAAAATTAACGTTTCAAGAACGATTAATTGAAAAACATTCTTTCAACACCATTTTAATGCGGAGCATTCTCCGCCGCCCACTGTTAAAGTAATACTTGTCTATCCAGAGGTTATACTGATGTAAACGTGATATATGTGTACAAAGTAAACATGAAAAAAATAACATATCTGAAAAATTAATTATTTTAGAAATTAATTATCATCAACCGATCCAAATTAATCCAATTCAAAGTAAATTACAATTTGTATAACAACATTGAAATCAGCAATACATTGCAGCAGATGATAATCAATAGCTGTATCCCAATTTAATTAGGCTGACGATATGTACCATTTTGCACCGGTTTTGGCTTTGGTTTTTCTTTTAAAAAAAACACTTAAAGGTTGAGTTTTGCCTTTGTCAATTTTGTCTTCTAAAATCCTGAAAATAAAACTGAAGTTCTAATGCCTGTTGTTGCCAGTAGGATACATAATGAAAATGTTATTAAATCAATTTACAACATATAGATGGCAGCCCGAGTGCTGATGAAAAAATAAAAATAAATTGATGTTTTTCACTTGAGGCTGCATCTTTGTAGCTTGTTTGTACGATTGAGAATATCATATTTTATTTTGCAATGTGTTGAAGGAAAGTAGTATTACTTATTAAAATTCATCTGTGTTTGACATTATAAAATTTTATGAAAGAAATTGTTTTCTGAAATAAAGCTCAGTGTTGTCAGTTGGTAACAAACTATTTTTTAGCCATAAACCATACGTAAAACAAAATAGGATTTTTTAAAGTATTTTCCCATGTTTTGTTCAAGAAATGAAAGTCAAAAAACATTTTAAAATCAATTTTTAAAAAATCGGGATGTTAAGGGTTAATGATTTTGACCCGTTGTTCTAAAAAAAGTTGGGCTTTGTCCCATTGCCATGAGTGCTGTAAATCTACCTTATAAATTAATCGCTTATTATTATGCAAAACAAAATAAGATTGGATTTCTGTAAGAAAATATTTATAAAAGTTGAGTAATTTTTTAAATGAAAAGCATTAAAAAGTACCGAAATAAAAAAATAAATAATAAATAGTTTCACCTTTTTTTATTTTTGTAAAAAAAATTATGGTAATACTACACAGAGAATGCTCGTAATAATTACGTTTATTTAAAATATCATTATTGAAGACTACAGATTTTCCGAGGCTTTATAATTTAATCAGTGTTCGTTTAGGTTTTTGAATTATTGAGAGCAGTGGCGAATCCAGGGGGGTGCTATGGGGCTGCAGCCTCCCCCAAAGCTAAATCAAAATTCTTGGTTTTAATTACTACACCTGTTTGTTCTTAATTTCTTTTTTAAGAAATAAAACGTGGCAAAATTGCTTTCTGACTTCACGGACTCTGAAAATTTCCCCGCTTTTGTAGTCATCCCACTCGGGCTTGTAGCGTTAACGCGATCGAAAACATTTTTTGGCAAGATATTTCATTGTGTTTTTATTAAATTATCGAAAGTATTGTAGTGCCCTTTGTGATCCTTATTGTGAGGTGAGCAAAGTTAAAGTGTTTTGACTTGCATAAACCATGAGGTCACGACTATTCAAAATTTTTATGACCTCAGCCCCTCCCATATCAAAATCCTGGATTCGCCACTGATTGAGACAGATAATTGCACTGTTAGATTGAGATATTTATCTTCTGTCTGTTTTACAAAATATTTATTATAACTTAAAATTTCAACGAAAGTTTGACCTTACCGTGTTAAAAAGGAAAATTGGAGTTTTAACACCGATCTAAAGAAGGAAATGAAATTTATAACTCCCCAACGTCGGGCTATTTTGATAGAACGCTTTCAAATAGGTGCAAATACTTTTGCTACGAAACAAATTGCCAGTTGCGCTATAGTATAATGTTAGCACTTTAGTATTATAATTAAATTCAATGAAATTATTTGCATACTCCACAAAATTGCATGGCATAATGAGATGGCATTTCTGTTTTGTCCAATGTAAGAGGGTTAAACTCGACTAAGTATGTGAGGCTGGAACAAAAGTAGCATGCCGATACTTTTATGATCTTATTATTAATTTATTTTTGTTAAGCTACTTCAATTAAATTCAGTATATCTAAAAAAGTATTAATTTTATTGTCACTTTTTCAACCTGCTTCGGTTTCGTCACCTTAATGTCCTATTTCTGTGAGAAGACAATACGGTCAGTCTAATTTCAAGAAATTTGAAATCCATTTACTGTGATATAATTTTTTTCTTATCAATTAAATACTCTTAAAGACATTATACTAAATCTAATAATGAAAAATATTATCTCTTAGAATAGTCAAATAAGAAATATTGAAAGCAAATCTCAGAAATATGTATAAAAAGGCTTTGAATCCACATCTTCATGAATCGACCCTCATTTGCTTCAGACATATTTTCGTAAATTCCAAAACAATTCTTGGAATATCTATTCATATAGGAAAAAGTGCCTCCTTTTTTCCAATAGTTCCTGAATTTATTCATTTCCAACATATCGATATTATGTCTGGAGCTCAAATTCAAACTGTGTAATTTCAAATTAAATACCAACTCATTCCTGAATCATCACGAAAACTGAACAAAAGATTTTCACGCAGTGGGCAGCTTTGAGCTCTCATGTTAAAATACGTTAGAATTAAATATTTCACACTTTCAGCTAAACTAAAACCATTTTCTAAGAAATATTCGAAAAATCTAGTTCTTTTAAAAATTTTATTATAAAAAAACGAAGTCTGAAGTTACAACAATTCATCATATGTCTTCATTTCATTTTATACCATGTTAAAAGAAAGGCCTTTTTAAAATATATAATATAAATCGATGTTGCTGTCTTCACTTTGATTAATAAAAATTCCTTTTTAAAAGAATATTTTCTCAAGTATTTAAATTACACATATGGATACTTTTCAAAAGAAGTTTTTTATACAACTCAATTTCAATTATATTTAAAAGAAACAATTTTCAAATTGAAAGTAAAAAAAGTCTGAATTTTAAGCATTCTCATGTTTAATTTCTCCTTGGGGTTTTTCTTCAGTTTAATGACTGGAAAATCACTTAGTTCGTTACATTGTTCCAAAGGGAAGGACCCTTTGTTTTATTGCTGGAAGTTATTCGGCCTTGCAGTTAAAATAAAAAGGGAAAACCATGAAAAAAATTAAACGCTTAAATGTAACAATTTGAAAATATTTTTTTCCATTTAAAAATCTCAATAACTTAGAGAATATCGAGTTCTCCGTCCCTTAGCAATAATAGGTAACAAAAGTCATCTTGATGAACTTTAAAAAATAATTTTAAAAATTCTACCATTCCTGTGAATAGTTTAATTAATTTTCAAGAATTAATGTTTTAATGCATTTCATTTTAATAGATTTCTGAGAATAATTCCAATAAATTTTGTTCTGAATAATAGAAATGAAATTGACATTGCCAAAATAGCTGGATAAGCAGTGGAAAATTCCATCCAAGAATAAGAACGCATTTTTAAAACTCGATCGATCCCAAACCGAACCATCTACTCCATTCGCAATACCTGCAGAATTTCAATATGCTAATAACAGGGCCCACACAACAGTGACAATAAAAAGCAATATTATTTAGTAGATGTCCACATGAGGGCTATTTTAGGATGAATATCACAATTTTGATTCGTAGGCAGATGGAAGGAATGACTTCTGCATCTCCATCTAACTCTATATTCTTCTGCACCATACCAAAAAAAGAGCACTTCATCCGCGACAAATCTAAGGTGCACTAAGATCACATACATGGAGTATATTTGCAGGGCAGGGTCTCAAACCTGAGAAACGGACACTGCCCTCACATAGCTACCTTTTATTTTAGTTTAAATAACGCCCGTTGAACAGTGGGGGAGCGAAGGAGAGCAAGGGAAATAGATGCCCCGGGCGCCTTGAAGACAAAACGTTACGCAACCTACTCTGGACTAGCCTAGCCTATTGGGTTTAAGGCAAAAGCGACAAAAAATTAGTGTGTTTATGTCATTTTTTAAAGCCAAATGTGTCGAGAAGACCAAAAAAATAATACTGAACCTTGGGTGCCACTTACCTCTCTACACTACTGTAGTTGAGTACCTATGCGAGGGCCATTTGGGGTGAACCGCGTAATCTTGTATCTTGGTCAGATGGCACGGACGACCTTTTGACGACACCCACTCCCCAAACTTCCATAATATATCAGCCTAAGAATGTTTTTCCCATGACTTCCCTTAACAATGTAGTTTTTTGTGCTAACTAATTAGAGATACCCCTCTGTTTTGGAGGGGCGTTGTCGTACTTATTCAATTACATATCCATAGAATACTTGAGATGTTAATGAATTACCTGTCATTTTTGTATCGAGTTATAACGTCTATGAATGACTTAATATTAGCTTATAAGTTTAAAAATGACATAATTCGATATACGAGTGGAGCTCGGAGCCAAAGGGTTAGTGTGAAGCAAGCCCATATGCATAGCATTTCTTATGTCAAAGCGAGTCAAACCCACGCTGCATAGTTTTACCACCAGGCCGATGTAGCCCTACTGAAATGAGATTTGAACATAAGGCGTGTTCGAAAATTTATGATTCCGATTTAAATTTTTACTTTTCGACATAAAACTAAATTCAATGAGTCAGATTGTTTCGAGTACTTTTAACAGATTAATTCTATGGTTTGGATTAGTAAAATTATTTTTCTAGCCTTTTAAAATAGAATCAATTCCGTGTTATTTGTCAACGTCGAGAGTTCTTCCGTGAGATATCTAGGCATCTTCAATCTTACTATATTGATATTTTCAGACTTTCGATATTTTCATGCTACTAGGATTGGTAGTGGATGGTTGACAAGATCGAATCAAAAATCATCGCTTGTATAACATCAAATACCATGGTGTGGTAAGAATATCCTTACATACAGGACCGGATAATATTTGCACATTTTTACGCCCTGGAATAAAACACCTAATTCTGGCCCCGCCCCGGGGGCAACCCACTCAAAAAGTTGTTTATAATTTTCAGTTTAATATATGATAGATACGAAAAACCGAAAGTCGTCATACTTTTTCATTTTGTGTCAAACGCACTTACCACAAACCTTATTAAATGATGTTGCATAAACAAGCCATAATTTGTGCATGTTTCAATTTTTAATAAAAATTTCACTCTCCTCGTAAAATTTGGTGAACACTCTTGTCAGCTGTTCTGTTTACGGCTTTTAAACATACCTGAGTTAACTATAAAAGTAATATATAAGTAGTAACGATATATTTTACGTACCCTCTGTCTGTAAATATGTAGAAGTCAAGTAAATTTGTAGAAGTCAAGCAAATATGAGTGTATAATTCACTTGGAATTATTGTTGAGTCTGGATCTGGAATTCTCCTTTTTCCGTGGTTTGCTTTTTGTCTAAAGCTCAGCAAGACAGCTCAAGCTGTAGAGAGGGTAATGGTAATGTTCCTCTCTCGTTATTTAATGTAATAGAATATAAATTTTAAAAACAGCATTTTTATGAGCTTTTTCAAAATCATTTTGAAACTTTTGTAAGTATTTGATTATTTCTTCAGTATAGACGCCCCCTCTGACTGCTGCGCCCTTAGTCAGGGCCTATAGGTTTGCCCTATGGGCAGTGGGTTGTCAGGAGGCAGCCCCCGCCGTGTCGGGGATGCTGTGCTCCCCGTCGGAGTTAATTTTTGTACCCCATTCACGTAACGAGATATTCAATTAGTAGATAAGTAAAGATCTGGCGAAAATTTGAGAGGGACATCATTACACCCCCTCCCCTCATGCACCAAGTCTTGGCCCCTGTCGGGCAGACCGTAGCCCCTCCCCCGTCTGGCGGACTCTAATGCCTATGGGAAATCCATCCCTGCTTACATAAAAGCAAGCTTTTACTCTTACCTGATACAATAATATTTTCCTGTAATGTCCTTAAGTTTTCTCCTCAACTTATATATATATATATATATGTGTGTGTGTGTGTAACATCTTTATTAAAGGTGAAATGTAAAATATCTGAGTAAAGGAAAAGACTTTAGTTGATTCAATCTTCTTTTTATACGATCATTGAAGATAGGTTACCTTTTCATAGGTAAAGGGATCATTTTATGCGTAGCTCCATGACCAGGATTAAAGAGGTTACGTCCGAGCGGCGAGCTGTTGTTGTCAGCTTACATGCTTGAATCAAAAGGGCAGTTAATAATGCGCTGAAAGGTTATATACGGCAAAAAGGGGATTTTCCCGGAAGACTCGTGACTCGAAATGAAAGTCGTAGTGCGCTTATTATGATGGAAATAGAAATAATTAAAAATGCGGGGTCGTTAAAAATGATTTAAGAAAGTTAAAAACATATAGTACATAATATAATCATATAGTATATAAACATATAGTATAATCATATATTATATATATATATATATATATATATAAACAAAAGAAAACATCAAAGCCACGTCATAAAAGAAAAACTAAAACAACAAAACGGTATATAACGCTAACGTCAGGGACGCGTCATCAGCAAGGGAAATCCCGAACGAGCGTATACATATTATCGGTGTTTTCTAATCACAAACTCTAACAATAATGCTAAAAAGAGTTTGTTTCCCCGGAACACCGAACAAAAAAACAATAGTTTGAAGCAAAGAAATATCAAGTAAAAAATTCACGTCTAGTTGAAATAAAATAAAAAGTTCATGTCTAATTGAAATAAAATACATGAAACCAATTTCAAAACCAATAATGTGAAACAAAAATGAAGAAAAAGGTGTAAAAACTCACCCAAAAGTCCACAAAAGGACAAACAATACAGTAGCGGGATTCAGATGAACTAGCACGCGGCACGATTGGGTGATACTGTATCAACTTGATACTTTGTATCAGGTACGCAAAAGTATCAGGTACACGAAAATGACACAGACCAAAAGTATCAGGTACTCGGTATCACTTCTCGGATTCGATTGATAAAGACTGGTAAACGATTCGACCTAGTTCGTTTTCGGTCGCGTGATACTGTATGAACTTGATACAAAATATCAGATTGAAACAGTTCCTCGTTGGGAATGCTTCACGTTTCCGGTAGAGCTAATGATGATATGTGCAGATGGCCTTGGTTTTGAAGTGCTAGACGGGTGGGGGGGGAAGAAGAAAGGAAAAGATTTGTTGTTATAGCCAGATTGTATTGAAAGGCAAGGATTCCTAAGCAGTGTCACCCAGATCTATTATTTCTGCCTTGGCGGCGCTATTAGGTTACGTTCTGTTTTTTTAAAAGCTACATCCCTATTTCTTACTATTATCTGGAATAAAATAATTTCTAAAGCATTTTTTGCCTTTCCTTGCAATGTTTTTAAGTACACCAGATTGATGAGACTTTCTATGAATAAATTTTATTCATAGAATTTATTCATAAATCTTATTTTACTTTATCAGAGAATCGTCGTCATTGCAATTTGCAACAGATGGAGGCTCATTAGCTTTAGGACGTATGGCATATGAAGAGACGTCCAGGTGGCGTTATAAAACAGTTGGATGCTTTCTTTGCAAATGTTTTTTTTTCTATAAGTTGGTTTATGATGACACAGTGCCCTAGTGGTAAGGTGTCGGCTTTGAGATCGGAGGGTTCCAGGTTCGAAACCCGATTTCACTGAAGATCCTTTATGTATTGGGCCTGTTGCGCGTAAAATCATACTTAGGGGGCCAAACGTCCTCGTGATGGTGCGGAACTTTGGGCCAGCTCAGGCGTCGTCTTCGTCATCTGACCGAGGCTCAAAATTACGAGATGCGCCCCAAAATAGCCCTCGTGTTGCTTCAAAACGGGACGTTAATATAACTAAACTATGATGTAAATAAAATTATTGAGGCAAATATTATAAGACCTTGTCGTTTAAAGCGAAAAAATTTCACAAGATGGCTTTCTTTCTTGTTCCCATTTTTTAACTCCTCCCAAAAAATGCACTAAAGCACATAAATTAGGGCAACCCCTCCTAAATACAGTATTTAGGGTTGATTAGGGATGGGAAAAACCTACCGGTTAAAACCGAAAATCGTTTTATTTTTGTTTCGATTGACCAGTTTTACGGTAATTTTTGTCCCGATTATAGCCAGCTTTTTTTTAAAAACTCAAAAACAAAGGGTAAAAAACCGGCCAAATTAGTTTTGGTCGGTAAATTAAAGAATTCAGTCACTACTATTCAGTGGGCGGTGGTTTTTTAGAAAAAATCTGAATTAGCATTTTTACAATTAAAATAAATTTATTTAATGTAGTTAAATAATATATTAGCAACACTGTATTAAATAGCAAAGGCGATACGTCGGTCATAGGCAAGGTTTCGTTTTTATGGTGATCGTTGAAATGTAATACTTTTGGTTCAATCAGTACAAATAATATACACCTCCTACATGCTGAAGTTTATTTTAGTTAATTGACCTATAACCTCGCGAGTTCTGTAACCTACCACAGGTTATTTGAGTAAAACTGTCATTTTCATTAAATTACTGAAATCGCAGCCTATCCCACCATTAAAAATGCATCAAGAATTATTTCTGGTGAAGAACATTAGTCCAGGTTAATTCGGAGGTGAAATAACCAAAAACCGGGTGTTTTAAAATAACCGCCATCTTTAATGCGAATTTACTAACATCTGAAATAAAGAAATTAGATTGATCGGGTTCTGAATAAAATTAAAGGACACAGCTCGGGAGAGTTTTTGAGCGAAACTGAAGCTTACCTCCTCAACAAATGACCTACTTTCATTTCCAGCCACTACCAAATATAACGGTATATCAATCCTACATATCAATCCGAGCCCAGGAATCAATAAGCCCTTTCCTGGCCCCCCCCCCGCCGGGGTAGAGGTGGTCAAAACAAAAGTCATCTGGACATAATCAGCGATACCTCTTCTGAAGACGCAAAGCCATTGCAACTTGAAAACAAATTCGTATCAGTACCCGATTGCCGACTACCCAGTTCCGTTTCAAAGGGAAATGGATCTGTTACCGGCTGTATCAGATAAATGTATAGGGTACAAACGAGTATCAGTATCAACATGTATCTGATACGGCAAAACCGTGTATCGACCCAACCCTAGCACGAACACACCGGAACGTTCAAAAGTGCTGACATGAAATCGGTTATGATGGTTAACAGTTTGAACGTTCCGGTGTGTTCGTGTTAGTGCATCTCACCCGCTACTGTATTGTTAGTCCACTTGTGGACTTTTGGGTGAGTTTTGACACCTTTTTCTTCATTTTTCTTTCACATTATTGGTTTTGAAATTGGGTTTCATGTATTTTATTTCAATTAGACATGAATTTTTTATTTTATTTCAACTAGACATGAACTTTTTACTTGATATTTCTTTGCTTCAAACTATTGTTTTTTTCCTCGGTGTTCCGGGGAAACAAACTCTTTTTAGCATTATTGCTAGAGTTTGTGATTAGAAAACACCGATAATATGTATACGCTCGTTAGGGATTTCCCTTGCTGATGACGCGTCCCGGACGTTAGCGTTCTATTCCGTTTTGTTGTTTTGGTTTTTCTTTTATGACGTGGTTTTGATGTTTTCTTTTGTTAATATTTCTCACTTTTCGATTGTACTGCTGCATTGGCGTATTCATCGTATTAGTGAAGTTTTTTTCATATTTAAATCTTTTTTTTAGAATTTATGTTAACCATAAAGTATCCGTTCCTTAACGTTTACTTCATTTGAAATGGTATTTCTTCGATTTAAGTATTAATTTCTTGATTGGTTATTGCATTTGTTTCTGTATTTGTTTATGATTGTATATATATATATATATATATATATATATAATCATGCTTTAATGAAGGTGAGGTGTAGTCCATTTTGGTCATGGAAGAGACAATATTTGGCTTAATATGCTTTTATTCAGTCATTGAGGATATTAGGTTATTTCTTCATGGGTAAAGGATTCAGTTTTTACGTAGCTTCATGACCAGTATTCAAAAGGTTACGCCTGAGCGGCGCGTTGTTGTTGTTATCAGCTTACATGCTTGAATCAAAAAGGGCAAATAGGAATGCGCAGAAAGTTTAAGTACCCAGAGAAAGGGAATTTCCCTGGAAAAGACTCGTAAAAGACTCGTGACTCGATAAGAAAGTTGTAGTGCGCTTATTACGATGGAAGTAGAAGTAATTAAAATGAGGTGTCGTTGAAAGTGATTTAAGAAAGTTAAAAAATTAAAATATCATATATATATATATATATATATATATATATATATATATATATATATA
>BGPR01044178.1:0-11127 GCA_013235015.1 Araneus ventricosus | reverse complement strand
AAAAATTACCAGTTTAGTAACTATGTTCAGCTATATCTCAAAACTAGCTTGAAGTACAAGAAATATTTTAGAGCGTAACACAGATAACTGTCATAAAAATGTACTCCCTCAAGGATTTATGTATATTTAGAATATGATTTTGTCTATGGCTGCTAGCGTAAGGCAAATATTTTAGTCATTTTTCTTCAAATTTCTCAGTCTTTTTAAAAATATTATTTTGAAAGCCTAATTTTACAATATTTTCATAGTTTTAAAACATATGCAGTTGAAAAATAACATTAAAAAATATATATAAGTTATTTTTCAAAAATATGTCTCCGAACACAGTCGGATACCTTAATCGTACTAACGTCCCGTTCCGAGGCAACGCGGGGACTATTTTAGGGCGGTCCTAGTAATTTTGATCCGCGGTCAGATGACGAGGATGACACCTGAGCTGGCACCCCTTCTCCAAACTTCCGTGCCACACCAGCGGGATGACGGTTGGCTACTATGCATGAGTTGGTGTGCAACAGGCCGCATGCACGCCGGATCTTCAGCGGAAACGGGTTGAAAAGCTGGAAGTCTTTGGACCAGAGATCTTACCACTAGGCCACCGCTAAAGCATTGGAAAACACTCAGAAGCAAATACGTACCCGAAGAAATCGGGATGTTCCACAGAAATTTGGAATGCATTTTGGCATAAGAATCGTTAAGCGTATTTGGATGAATTAGAAAAAGGGATTAAATGAACTTAAAAAGCGACTAAAGAGTTCTAATGGAGAATAAAAGTGAGAAAATCATGTTACCAGGTACTGCATGCTGGGAATCGGTAACTCTGCCGCTGGTTGTTACAGAGGATGGTGCCGACTAAAGTGCATCCATGCCATTTTATATCCTACGAAGGAACACTGGAAAAAGAGTCAGCTCATGCTTGTAAAAGTCCAACTGACAAAATTTAGCGCGCGTCCCGACCCAACTAATTAGAACAGCGCCAACGGCGACAGCAACTTTCGCGTTCTGGGTCACAGTTTCGTGACCAGAGTGACTTTCTGGTTCTAAGTCAGAGCACTGGGAAATTGTGGAGATACAAAATGACGAGGCAATAATTTTATTTCATCTGACTTCTTTCTCGAAACATTTCATTCTATATTTTTATTTTCAACAAATATTTTTAGTTGCCATACTGAGGAAAGTAAATAAAAAGAATAACAAAAAGAATAATACAAAATCGTCTGCAATCGATGCTGAATTAAATTTAATTGAAACAAAGAGTCAGAGCACTGGGAAATTGTGGAGATATAAAATAACGAAACAATAATTTTATTTCATCTGACTTCCTTCTCGAAACATTTCATTCCATATTTTTATTTTCAACCATTATTTTTAATTGCTATACTGAGGAAAGTAAATAAAAAGAAAGACAAAAAGAATAACACAAAATCGTCTGCAAATGATGCTGAATTAAATTTAATTAAAACAAAGATTGCAATTTATGTAGAGATGGCTTAATAAAATCGTCTGCCAGAAAAAAACCAAAGAGGAAAAATAAATTAATTAAAAATTAAATATATATAAAGTGCTATTAAGAAGCAAAATATGTGAGCCATTGCAAAATCAGAAATAGACACCAAATTTGCGATCTGCACTAAACTGAAAACTGACCAAATCTGTAAACTGAATCACTGATCCCCACCCTGAATGACAAGAACAAAAAACTCGAAAAACTGATTATTTAAGGGTAAACAAGAGGAAGGGGCTTCTTATTAATACAAAGATGGAATGTAACATCGAAACATAGATCAATACATTTGCGTAACACAAAGATTATGGCGATATTTATATTTTAATCCTTTAAACGCTTAAGGACCGAGTTATTTTGTAACCTTCGGTATTTAGGACTCGATTTAAGACCTTGAGTGTTTAAACGGCAATTTTTTCTATTAATGTTGTAATAAAATACTTTGGGATTCAAATTTATTTTAGAAAATAAATTCATTTAGCTCATTGGATGACATGAGTTTATTTTAACCAAATTAATTATTAATCTAATTTCCAAGTCAAGACACTTAGTTATGGTTTCAGATAAGAAATTTGAACATCCAAAAATTTGTTTCATCGAAAAATTTGTCGAGAATTACGCTAGCCTTCTTCTCAGCTTTCGATATTGCCACATTACTATCTCAAAGTAATAATAGTAGTAATAATTAATTTCATTGTTAAAAACCCATATTGTTTGTTAGTAATTTTTCCGGTTTCTGAAGCTATTACGAGAAGGTTGCACTCATAAGAGATTGTAAAATAACTTACCATGAGCATTTAAAAACTGATGAATTTGGCGGTAATTATACTTCGCATGAGTTACAATTTCATAATTTAGCAGATTTCGTGAGGAGAGGGGGAGAAGATATGGAAAGTCGAGTCACGCATTTTAAAAATTTGACACGGTTGGAATAAAGCAAATATACAAACATTAAACTAATGAAATTGAAACCCTGGATAATGAAAAGATGACAGAAATTCACGAGAAAATGGATAAAAACCCAAAAAAGTTAAAAATTTCCATTACAAATTGCTAGAAACAAAAATTCCCAGAATGGTTATTCACCTTCAATTTAAGACGATACTGAAGCTAACTGTAAAACAGACACTGGAGCAATCTGTGTTCTCCAAATTCCTCTGGAACACCCGTTTCGAATCATACATACTTTTCCTCTGGACATAGAATTGTCACGGGAAAAATTGCTAACATAAACATCAAAACGTCCGAGCTCGAAGTCCAGATGAGGAAGAATCATCTCATTCCTTCCTCAACATACCCCATCGAACATTGACATTCAATTATCTTCTGCGATTCGAACTTTCTGACCAGTGCCGCTTATAGTATTTTTACGTAACGCGAACGGCAATTCGTATTCCCCAGACAGGACAAGCCTCGGACCACCTCAAAGTTGAAGGTCTCATTAGCGAATTCGTTGGGAACTCACAATTTCCATAAGCGTTGTGGAAGAATCTGGAACAATGTCCACCTCTTCCAAGGACGCGCGGAATCACGTCCAGCGTTTCCTTTCCCCACGTGGGCACAATCCCTTATCAGTCCCAGATAAGGGGATCCGCTAATCCTTTCCTGGCACGTCCGAGATCTCTAACTGACCAGAATTGCAAAACATCTCGAGAAAGTGCAAAAGGGACAATATTTCAGACGGGAATAAAATAAAAGCAGAGAGAGAGGTGGTAAAAACGAACAAGGTCGCGAAGCAACTGGGTCTAACAGTTAGCCAACCAATCAGCAAATGTTAAACCAGTTCTCTTTCGCTTGTTATCGTCCGCAAAAGATCTCACCGTATAACTCATAAATAAAATAATTATCATTTCAAGAAGGGATTCCTTTACCGTTTCTGTTTTTTCTCTTCCAGCTTCGAACGGCCAAGAATATCTGATGCTGTCGCCTGCGGCACTGTTCTGATTTGTTGGTCCTGGAAGCACCACTTTCTGCGGAAGACAGAAGAAAAAAAGAAAAAAAAGGAGTAGCCATAAGTCTCGCATCTCAAAGTTTTGTGAGTGGGATTTTTAAAGGCATGATCCGACTTTTTCCAAGGTCTCTTCGTATGGTATAAAATGGGCAGGATGTCCCTCAGTCATCACTATCCACTTCTAGCAACGTGTGGTAGATTTTCACCTTCCGGCTTCAGCATGCAATACCTGGTAAGATCATTTCTCGCTATTTCTTCCAATGTCCCCCTCAACAGCTAAGTTAGCCCACCTCAACTTGTTAATACAATCGGTTAACTTTTCTTGCTATTTCTTCCATTGTTCTCCTCGACAGCCAAGTTAGCCCACCTCAACTTTTTAACACAATCGGTTAACTTTTCCCGAAGCAATTTTAGAAAACGACAGTTGGTATTATAGGATTCTTTGCCATTTTGAACGAATCTTGCTTACAGCATAAATCAATCTAACAGTTTCTTTTACAGAAATCTACCGAAACTTTTGCTAAGGATAAAACATTTTTTCTGGTACATTAGCTGTTAGAGCAATTGATAAAACTTTCCTGTTATGATTTCGAGAAAGAAGATTTACTCTTCCATTGTGATATTTGTCCTTAATATTCCTTTAATTTAGAAAATATATATCTAACAGTCTTGCATTAAAAACTGTTGCAAATTTTGCTGAGGATTATAATTTCTTCTGGTACATTAGCTATTAGAACAACTAGTAAAGCTTTCTTGTTATGATTTTAGAATAGAACTATTCTATCATTGATATTTGCCCTTAATATTCCTCCAATTAAGAAATATGTATCTAACAGTCTTGCACTAAAAACTGCTGAAAATTCTGCGGAATGTAGACTTCATCCGATACAAAATGTTTCAATGCAATTAGTAAAGTTTTCCTGCTATGATTTAAGAATGCGATAATTGTTCTTAAACGATTCTTTGTCATTTTGCACGATTCGTGCTTACAGCAAAAAGCAGTCTCTTATACAGAACTACTGCAAATTTTGGAGAGGATAATCATTTCATTTGGTACATTAGCAAAGCTTTTCGGCTATCATTTCAGAAAAGAAGGATTACCCTAGCATTGTTTGTTAATTGTCCTCAATATTGCCTCAATATATAAAATATATCAAACAGTTTTGCATTAAAAACTACTGAAAATTCTGCATAATATAGACTCCATCTATTACATTAGCTCTCAGTGCAATCAGTTAACTTTTCCAGCAGTGATTTTAGAAAACGGAAATTGTTCTTGCGCTATTCATTGTCAGTTTAAACGAATCATGCTTACAGCATAAATCAGTCTCTTTTATAGAGGACTACTGCAAATTTTGCAAAGGACGTTCATTTCTTTGGATACATTAGCTGCTAGAACAATTGGTCAAACTTCCCAGCTATGATTTCAGGAGAGACGAATTATTCTTGATTAATATTTTCCACTAACCCTCCAAGCGTTTAGCTATTTTGATCTAATAGCTTTAAAGTCTTAAAAATTAGTTCTTAAAGTCAATAATTGGATCTTTATTCCATTCAATCAATCACTAAAGTCATTTGAATATTTTATACCTTGTAGTTTAAGAATTTATGCACATAAACATAAATTATCTGCTTTTCAACTCAACATGAAATACGACAAAATAAGGCTCAAACGCTCAGAGGGTTCCAAGTTAGGAAACATATATCCAACAGTCTTGAACCAAAAATTATTGAAAATTCTGTAAAATATAGACTTCATCTGATACATTGGCTCTCAATGCAGTTAGTAATCCCGCTCTCTGCCATTTAGTTATTTAAGAAAATAAGATTTATTTATGCACGATTCCTTTTCTTAACATTCCTGCAATTCATGAAATATGTCTAATGGTCTTTGCAGAAAATTATTTAAAATTCTGAAGATTTTTGAAATATTCCATGTTTTACAGTATTTGTTTCCACTGTTTATACCATTAGTTAAGTTTACCTGCTATGATTTTAGTAGGTAAGAATTGTTCTTACAACATTCCTTGCCATTATTAACGAATTTTCCTAGCAACTATACTTTCAAATAGCAGTTCTTATCATCTTAAATTGGAACTGTAAGCAGTTCTTCATAATTTGGCCTTTCCGTGTCATATCTATAAAATTCGTTGTGTAAAATAATTTAATGGCAAAAAAAAAACACTTAGGAAATGAGGAATATAAAGTTTTAGCCTTAAAACAAACGTTAAAAAGCGAAAAAAATTGTTTAAGAATTATGAAATGTAATATTCAGTTCCATTTCTGCAAATGAATTCGATTTCAGCTACCAATTCGATTTGCCTGTCAAGCAACCAGAATGCTAAAGTTTAACAATGGGCAATCTTGAGCAGAAATAAAGCAGAATAAAATAACTAATTTTCAACCAAATATTGATTAGTACATAGGTTTCATACTTACATTGTTTAACATCATATATTGTTTTCATAGCACATAGGAACACTCAAATAGTTTTCAATTATCGCATTGCCTCGAGTGATGCCTTTAATATCTCAACAAACTTTCGTGACAAAAAAAAAATCGTCTGCTACGATCGAATTATCCTAAACAACATTTTTAAAAAAATGTTCGAATAATGAAATAAATTATAAATAATGAAATCTTTTGTGCTTGAATAGAATGCGAGAAAAACAAACCTTGTTTTGAATATATATAATACTATAATATTTATTGCAATGAACATTTTCGAGAACGTTTGTCATCATTTTAGTTTTTAGTTAAATTATTTTAACAGAATTGATTTTTCATTCTTTCGGTTTGCAATTGATTCAAATTTTGAAGGTTTAGAGAATGAAAGGAAAATTGGTGCCAGAAAGTTGTTCGGTGAGCTGTATGGTAAATAAAAATATAACAGGTGACCAGTTTTCGAACAGTTCGAACAATGAATGCATTCGGGAAATTTTTTCATATTCAGACAAGGGATTCGAATTACGATAATATCGCAGCAAGAACTACGTTGCATGTAAGATCTGTAGAAATGCATCTTACTGTAATTTCCTGGTGTAGATTAATTGATAAAAATGGGATAGCAAAGGGTTACCAGGAACAGTAACAACCTCGCCAGGTGAAGAGAAAAGAAATCGAAACGAGAGGCAGAGGAGTGAATTTCATACATTTTTCTTGAATTTCTTACAATTTTTCTTGAATTTACATTCATTGAAATTCAGACATTTTTTGGAATTGATACATTTTTTCTTGAATTCCTATACATGAACGTTTTCTGAAAGAGATTTTGCTAATCGCATACAAAAGCTTTTTTGTGCACTTGAGAGTTCATTTCTGTTTTCTAAATTTTCGTTAATGCTTTTCTGAACCTTCAAAAGCCTTTATATTATGTAACCAGTAAAATATTATGTGCCTAAGCAGAAAGAAATATAAGAACTTGTATTACCATAGAACCAAGTAAGGTATGGTTTTCGTTTCTACACCCTTTTACTTGGCTTGATTTATTTCATGTTTGTAAACATGGAATTTTGTAATCGAATTTTTCCTCCCTTCCAGAATTGCTAGAATTTTGAAATTTCTTACAGTTGTGTGTTCTCGAAGGCAATACACTGTTTTAATATTTTCAGAACTTAGTGATCAGTTAATCGATAAATTAAATGAAATTTTGACTTCGTTCTAGCACCGCCATCTGGTGGTGAGTTTGAGTAGCAAAAGATTAAAAAGTAAAAAATACTAAAAATAAAAAAAATTCTGCTGTTTAGTGCAATCTGAAAAAGAACTTTTTGAGATGCGCTCTCATTTAAAAAAATTCGTAGTTCGAACATTTTTAGTTTTTTTATTAATTTTTGAAATGTGTCACTTCACTTGTGTACACCCTGTACTATTGAACATTAATGTGTAATTATTTTTTTCTCCTGTTCCAGATCGTTCTCCTTTTGGCCGTTTCGGCTTCCGCCACCTACAACTACGGTCACTCGTACTACCCGTCCACCTACGGACACTACGGTGGCTACAGCGGCGGTCTGGGCTACAGCACCCTCGGCTACGGTGGACACGGATATGGTGGACACGGATATGGTGGACACGGATACAGCAGCCTCGGATACAGCGGACTCGGATACGGCGTCGGCGGATACTCCTATGCTCCATCCAGGTAAGGGAACGTCTTCGTTCTTTCCGGTGTTGGCAATTTTCAGTTAACTTAGGTCCGGTTTTGAAGCAACGCGAGGGCTATTTTGGAACGGACCTCGTCCTTTTGCACCGCGGTCAGATGGCACCTGAGCTTGCGCCCCTCTCCAAGTTTCCGCACCACAACATCTGGGACAATTTGGTACATTAAGCCATCAATTGAAATGCAAAATATCCTGGACATTTGATTCTATATCGGGACAAATCTGGGACAATTTGGTACATTAGGCCATCAATCGAAATGCAAAATACCCTGGACCTTTGATTCTATGTCGGGACAAATCTGGGACAATTTGGTACATTATGCCATCAATCGAAATGCAAAATAACCTTAGATTGCGTTGTGACTTATGTGATCAAGTTTTGTTCAAGCATAAAAAAAAGATCACATTTGAATAAAATGCATCATTCCCCAGCATTTAAATTACGTTTACGAAAAATCTCTAGTTATTTCATAGAATGGGGGCTTCCTAATCAGAAACAATGAAGTGAGAATCTTTGCCTCTGACGTGAAATTCTTCAAAGGCGTGTTGTATCTTTTGATCGTGCTTGGGATCGTTTCGTTAAGTGTGCCCTCATTTGTAAGAAATTTAGCTATAGTACACCAGAACTACAAAATAGACACCCGAAAGCCTCCAAGTGACTCACTCCTCCCAGAGAATCAATTCCGACATTTCTGTAGAGAAACACGCGTGAGCATGTGAGGCAAAAATATCTCGAGGTTCACCATTTGCATCAGAAAAATCTTTTTTAACCCTCTGTCGGGCTCAATTTTCTCACCGGTGAGTTTGGGCGCAGGTAAACAATCTTTTAATTTAATATTAATATTTATGTTAATATCCAATAATTCTAATTTCAACAGTCATAAATTAGTAATCGGAGAGGGAAACGAAAACGTTCGAGCTGTCCGTGCCAGGCCAGTTGCGGCCGACTGAGGGTTAATACATAGCAAGAGATAATTTAATTTGTTTTAAATTTATAGCGTCACTAACATTTCTTCGTATTTCTGCAGCTACTACAGAGGTGGTGCCGCCATCTCTAAGTACATTGCCCCAGCTGTGACCTCATACGCCGCACCAGCTGCCGCCGTCTCTTACGCTGCTCCAGCAGTTTCCTACGTTAAGCCAGCTGTCTCCTACGCAGCTGCCCCAGCCGTATCCTACGTAAAGCCAGCTGTCACCTACGCAGCTGCTCCAGCCGTATCCTACGTCAAGCCAGCTATCTCCTACGCAGCTGCTCCAGCCGTATCCTACGTCAAGCCAGCTGTCTCCTACGCCGCTGCTCCAGCCGTCTCCTACGTTAAGCCAGCTGTCTCCTACGCCGCTGCTCCAGCCGTCTCCTACGTTTCCCGCCCTGCTGCCACCTACGTAGCTGCCCCACAAATCCAAAAGTACGTAGCCCCAGCCGTCTCTTACGCAGCTGCCCCAGCCGTCTCTTACGCAGCTGCCCCAGCTGTTGCCACCGTTGCCCACGCTGCCCCAGCTGTGGCTACCGTCGCTCACGCCGCCCCAGCTATCTCTTACGCAGCTGCTCCAGTCTCCCGATACATTTCCGGCCACTCCTACGCCGCCGCCGCCGCTCCCGTCTACAGCTACTCCTCTGGAGCCTACCCCTCCTACACTTACTCCTCTCCCTCCGTCTTGAGCCCCTACAGCTACGGATCCTACGGAAACTATGGCTCCTACCACTCCTCCCCCTACAGCTACGTCTACAAGAAATGAAGAAAAGACGTAAGTAGCATTTTCTCAAGCCCTCCTTTCTCAGTGCCTGCTTCACTGCTCCTAGTGCCAGAAAGGTGCAGTGCAGTACTTTAACACGACAGTGCTTGCAGGGTGGGACACTGTCTGTAGATTGAGACATGCGAAATGCAAAACTTGTTCAAAGCGCTCTACGGGACAGATAGTTGGAACCGCAGCTACAAATGTGACACTCAGTTACTTCTTGGGCAGTGGGTTCTCACTAGGAAAGGGTTTTTCAAAACTTTAATTAGAATTTAATTAAAAAGTATCGAAATTTTTGCGTTTTTTCTCAATAACACCAAACTTTCTCAGTGACTTACACCACTTTAAAATTCTAAAAATTAGCCTCTCAGGGGTGCCAATTTAATTTCAGCCCAATTTCTTTCTCTAGTTTTAATAAACTTTAAGAAATATTTTTAAATATATTTTATGACAATATTTTTCATTGTTTTAGTGACTGCGCTTATACACAATCGCGTTGCAAGGATGTTAAAGTCATCTTTTGTGTGCTACCGTAGCTTTATAATCAAGAGTAAATTTTTAAAAATGAGATAAAGTCAGATGAAACGAGCTTAAAGCATTATCGTGCTTCGATGTTTCGTATTAGAGCTTCAAATCTCCGTTATTTTTTCTTCTATGAAAATACACGAAAGATCAGGTCTATCTTCCAATAACTGTAGGCATCCAAACCGTAACACCAGGCTTGCTACGAAGAGGGTGCGATGAATTTGAATACTGAGAAGATTATGGTTCAGGTTTTTCGAGTCTGTCAAATGTTCGTTTATGAGTTTAATGTTTATATAACTTTGTAATATTAATTTTTCAAGTGAGTTGCGAACAAAGTTTGCAATTTTTTTCGTTTTGTAACTATCTGAGTTAGGAACTCTTTTCAATCCTGTATTTATGCTACCGTTTTGCATCTTGCAACAATAAACAATAACCAGACAAGCAAAACACCCAAAACCGCCCTTGCCCATCTTTATAATAGAAAATCAACTACACCCTCTGAGGCTTCTTACAGAGTTGAAAAGCACTGTCCTAAGTCCTCCATTAAAATAAGTAACAAATAATAATAATAAAATTCAACAATACATAGCGTCCTGAAAAAAGAAGAGTTTCTACATTATTGCTTATATTAAGTAAACGGGTGAATAGATTCAGAATTAAAATCAAAATTTCCCCGATCTAAAACATGAAGCGGTACAGTCATTCAATACATAAGCTGAAAGAATAGATTCAGAATTAAAATCAAAATTTCTCCAATCTGAAACATGAAGCGGTCCAGTCATTCAATACATAAGCTGGAAGAATAGATTCAGAATTAGAAGTCCAAATTGTTCCGATTTAAAACACAAAGCAGTCCATCCATTCATTTCACAAGCTGAAAGAATAGATTCAGAATTAAAATCAAAATTTATCCGACCTAAAACATGAAGCAGTTCAGTCATTCAATACATAAGCTAAAAAGAATAGATTCAGAATTAAAGTCAAAAATTGTTCCGATTCAAACTATTAATCGATCCCGTCATTCAATACACGAGCTAAAACATAGACAATAACATTTATAATTCTCTTAACCGTTGTAGTTTCATGAGTGTGACAGTCTTTCTTCTCTTGCAGGTGATGTGATGCTAGAACTTTTTCGATCCACTCTAAAATGCTGTGTAGCATCGAACAAAAAACTGTTTCTGCAAAGTGTGTTAAGTTTTCCATAGAATAAATAAAAGCTTTATTTACTAACTCTACTTCTCTTGTCTTTATTT
>BGPR01044177.1:0-12697 GCA_013235015.1 Araneus ventricosus | reverse complement strand
GCATCGTCTGAGAGGGAAGGAGAACAAAAACGTGTGACCTGTCCGCTGGAAGATTTTGTTGTTCTTTTTTTTCTGGCAGAAGGAGAAAAAAATCGTGCGGCAGGCCTGTGGTGGATTTTGGTAGTAGTGGAAGGTGTAGTTGCATCATTTGACGGAAAATTAAGTGATTTGTCAAGATTCGGATGGTGCTTCAAATGTCTTGGTGCACTACCAGCTTCGGCAAAGTGGAGGTGGCACAGCCCCAAACATCCACAGGATCCATAAAAGGTCAGTACTCTTTTTGTTACGTTCTTCGCCCCCTCAAATTTTTGCCTCGACTGATTAACCGGCGCCTAGGTATCGGGATTAGAATTCAAGTATCAAGTCGTTCTTAAAGAATTATTTTAATTCTCGGGTGATATTTTTCTTTAGTCATAATCGATTGCTTCTAGTTTGAATTCTTCTTGTAACTGTTGTGAATAAATAACAGAACAGTATAGTCGGGTAGCTTTTCAAATATCGTTTGATAATTTTTTAATTATTTTTGACAAATTCTCGTTCATTCGCGATCTTTATTTTTCTTATTTATTTTTTTCTTATTATTTATTTCGGCTTGGAATTCATTGCGTGATTATATAAAGTAAAGAATCTAGCAGTTCGAATTATTTAATTCTTTTGTAATTTTCAGATATTTTCCGCTTGTCATAATCGATTGCTTCTAGTTTGAATTCTTCTTGTAACTGTTATGAATAAATAATAGAACAGTATAGTCGGGTAGCTTTTCAAATATCGTTTGATAGTTTTTTTAATTAATTTTGACAAATTCTCGTTCATTCGCGATCTTTATTTTTTTTATTATTATTATTTATTTCGGCATGGAATTCATTGGCGCGTGATTATATAAAGTAAAGAGTCTGGTAGTTCGAATTATTTAATTCTTTTGTAATTTTCAGATGATATTTATCGCTTGTCATAATCATCTGTTTCCACTTTTATTTCTCCTTGTAGTAGAAATGCTACGAATATTCACAGAATATTGTAGTCAGGAAAGTTTTCAAATATCGCTTGCTTAGTTTTCGCTGTTATTAATTTTATTTTAACCAATTTTCGTTCATTCGCGATCATTTTTAATTTCGACACGGAATTCATTTATGCATGATGTATACGGAAACTTCACTGATATTTTAAAATTCTAAATTCTTCACAATCGGTTTTTGACATTTCATTTCACAAACGCGATAGTCGCATTTTTGAAATTCATTCTTGTAAATATTTGATTCATATCTACGCATTTCGTGGGGTTTGATATCGTTTGTTTTGTCGCTTTCACAAAATCGCTTGTATAAAAGATATTCTGTGACAATTTGTTTTACAAATGGTCCATTTTAACCACTCTTGTCCCACGTTTGGTCCTTGTTCTTTCCAAATATCGTCATTTTTAGTATGATTCAGGTTTCATTTTTGTTTTTCCTGTAACTAACTGTTCATGATTGCTGAGATGATTGGGGCGACCGTGTGCAGAGTTGCCTAGCAACGGGTGTTGGAGTATTTTGTTGTTTTCCGATAGCTCTTATTCTTATTTATGGTTTCATTGAAACCTGGAATTTAAGTTTTCGTTGTTCGTACCACTTCCCGGTGGCTCTTTGAATTTTTTTTTCCCTTCTGTTCATGAATTTATTTCATTTTGCGAAATAATTAGTTTTAAATTTCGGAAAGTTTCCTATTCACCGGATAGAATTTCAAGATACGATTTTATAAATCTTTCCAAGTTCCTGATATTTAGTTTTATATTGTGCTTTAAAAAATATATTCGAAATAAGTTTTGAGAGTGCTTTGAAAATTTCTTGTTTATCATGAAATTGATTTAAAAGCTAGTATTTATGAGGTAGTTGCTTGAATTAAGGCTTAGTAGAAGTAGTATTTAAGGTAGTAGCTAGACTCTTCTATATCCCAATTAATCTATTTTACTAAAATATTGGTCTAAACGCCGTTCAATATATGACAAACCAGATTAACATTGATACAATATGCATTGTATGTATCCATACAGTAAATCCGTAAATGTATCAATTCGTAGGAGAAAATATTTTTTTATCCTACGAATTCCGTGATTAATAAAACTAAAATACACATGCAATTGAGTATAGTTATTTCTATGTGAGAGACGCTACATTAAAAATTTTTTTTAATTCTGAAACAGAAAAAATAATAAAGCTGTTTTCAAAGAGCTGCCACTTCAAAGGTTGATGATCATTTCATTTCAAAAAAAGTCTTCCGGATTTTCCAAATCAATAAGAAATAATGATGAACAATTTGTCGATATTTGATTTTGGAAATTTATTATTTTCGCTATTGTGTTCTACTAAACCGAGTCTTAAACTTTTAACATAAAAGTATTCAATTCATTTCCATCTGGCTATTCATCCTTCAGCAGCAGAAAATAAAAAAAAAATCTTTCATTTCGTTGCGGAAGAATTTATCTTATTTTATCTATTCCACGATCTCTTACGGGTTAAAGTTTCTGCATTTATCAATTCCACCCCGTTGATAAATAGTTTTGGATTCTAATCCTACTTGAGTTGGGGAATATAGATTGAAGTTCCTCGTGTAATTTGATAACAGACCTCGCGATTGTTTCCAATGCTTAGGAACTATTTTTCTTTTTTAAAGATAAAAAAAGAAAATGGAATAAAAAAAGTTCTTTCGTAGCTTACAAAAGAAGGCGTTGCAGATTTTACCATGCTTTGGAATAACTGTAATAGATGGATACTTTGCATTATTGTCTTCTGACGTAGAAACTTGAATTCTGAGGGAAAATAATGTATTTCTTTTGCGAGATTGCTTCATTGAGGAATACTGTCACTAAACATTTGTTCCTTAAATTCGGTCATTCTTCAATTTCCTTTCTTTGGCGTGTTTATTGTAGGTTCTTTTAACCTAAAATGCGTCGCGATGCCAATTTTATTTTAATTTCAATTTCAGTGCTCTCTATTTAATTGAATAGTTGTAAAGGAAATAAATAATTTAAAGAGTAAAATATTTGTAAAGGAATTAAAACAATAATATGTAATTGGAAAAGTTATGAGTTAAAGTTCTTAAAGATAAGAATTTGCATCATGTATTGTAAATAATGGGTAAAAGGAAAAATTATGAGTAACAGTTCTTATCTTCTATAAAAATTATCATCGTATTTCGTTGTAATTAAAATTAATTGCTGTTATTTTTTAAGTTTTTATTGTAAGAGACGTGCTTTATTTTTTTGAAGAGAAAAAAAATTCGAATAAAAAAAATTATAATAATCAGCTTTTAAAATAAGGTAATGTCTTTAAAACTTTAAGAAAAAAGCCATCCGCATTGAGTGAAATAAAAGGATAATGATTTTTATTCACAAATTGAATCATTTCGAGTCGTTTGGCTTTTTTAAATACATATTTGTGTTCACTTATGTATCAAAGCCTTAACAAGGATTTAAAGGGCAAATTTAATGAATAATTTATTCCAATAAGACATTTTGCTTATATTATTTCATAAAACATGGTCGAATATTTGTTATTCCATGAAAATATGTTTTTATTTAGAAATTCCTTCGATTAAGAACTAAAAAATGCATTTAGAACCGTTAGAAACTTGAATAATTATTTTTCGTCCATCTCGTTACCAAACGATCCGTATCGATAAAAAAAAAATTATACAAATATGTCCGACAGTTAAAAATATCAAATTAAAGTAGTTTTTATTTCGTTATATATGGAAGTAAAATCATAAAAATAATGTCCTTTCAAGCTCGTTCACAAAAGTCGATGACATCGCTAAATAAAGTGTGTAGGAATCGTTTGTATCCGAAAAGCATTCGATATCCCTCAGATCTGCAATTGTATTCAAGTTGAAAAACCTTTTGTGTATTTACGTTTACGAGGCTAAATAAGTCACGTGATCAAGTAGGAAGCTGGAGTGCATTTTTCTACGATGAATGACGTATGGAATATTTCTCTGAGAGAAAAAAGATGCTACATGACATAATAAAAACATTCACGTTACTTACACTGCCGCGTAAGCAAATTGAATAAATATTGTCAATGTTAAAAGAAAACAAGTTGTGTTTTAGGTTTTCATTTGAAAAGTTTGTCTATTATAACATATCGCATTTTATTATTATTATTTTTTAATGCGTGTTTTAAATCTGCGTTAAAAATTGACGCTCTGATTTACTAGTTACGGTAACGTACCACATTATAAAATAGTTTTTCCGCTCTATAATTTTACATCCGGTGAATTTTCTTTACCTTTTTTTAAGAAAAAATTTTTTTAGTGTAACTGCGATTCTCTGGATGTCATTTTCCTGCTATTGTAAAATTTGGTGTAATACGTGGATATAACATCGATAATTTAATCAAGGTCAAGAGTTCACGAAAATCTGCCCAAATACAGTGTTTTAGTACTATTTACTTTGAATAAAATTTCAGTATTTTATTTATCATCAAATAAGAAGTGCAAATAATAATCAAATTCATAAACGTGATTTTTCAGGAAACGATTTTCTTATTGTAAACATTCATCACATGTTTAAAAAAAAGCACAAAATTATATTTTTCATTTTGAGTTAAAAGGTTGCTTGTTTTAAGTATTTAAAATATCATTTCATTCTTTAAAAAAAATAAAATTTTAAGTTTTGATTATTTAATTAAAAGATAAAATTATTTATTTTTAAGAATTTCTTTCTTATATTTTTCGCAGATTCTTACACAACATATTTCTTTGCTTAGAGGCAATTTGTAATTGTTTTTATTATATAAATACTAATCAAATTCTTTGGATTTCAAATCTTTTGGATTAAAGTTCGTACTTTGGCTAATTTCTTGTGCATGCTTTTTTTTCCCCACACACTTTGGTGCGGTGTTATAGTACTGTTAATGTTCCGTGTCATCATGAAAATATTAGACCAAATAATATCTTACAGCTGCTATAAAATCTCTTTCTCTCTGTATGATGTTTAATAATTATAACATTCAAAAAAATTCGATATAACGACCACTTCATTTACCATCAATTTAAGGCATCAGTTTTGCCATCATAATCATTTTAGCGTTCCTGCGGTGCGAAAAGAATCAATATTCACTGTCTTCATTTCTTCTTTTGAAATCTAAACGCTTTCAAGAGGTAGCGGTTACGCGCTCTTTATCTGAACTGAAAAAGTAATCTTTTACTTCCGGGTTAAAAAAACGAAGTTCAAATCCCTTTCGAGATGAAACGTAAATTTTAAAATGTTTTGAGAAGCCGTGTGTTTCCCCTCCCCATACTCTTTTTTTTGTTATTTTTTTCGTTCGCTATTTTTTCCCCACGGCCTTGAAATAGGGTAAAATGCTGCATTTTAAGGTCAAACACCTTACAAAATCTTTTTTTTTTTTTCCTTTCTCTACTTCTTGATTCGGCTGTGTCTTCGTTTACAGCCTTCTGACCCAATTCCATTTCGGAATAAAACTTGAATCTTCGTTTCAACTTTTTTCCTCTTTAGAAAGGGAGGCATCAGTTCAAAATCGTGCTGGGATGAGCTTTCAAAACGAGAATTAAATACAGTTCTTTTATTTTTTTCTGAATATCAATCTTTCCTATTCGTACCGCTAATTTTTCAGACTTCTTCAAGGATATTTTTCGGAAAAAAGATTTTGAAATACTCGTAAAATAAAAACGACGGCAAAGAATTAAAGACGTGCGTAATAAATAAACCGCCTAAAATAGTTTTTCAGAATAAAACATAGTTCGTTCTTTTCATTTTTACTGCAAACGACTTTTTCTCTGCTCGCTTTCGTTAACTGCATGCAAAAATATGTCAGCCTGTTATAAATACAATATTGTTCGTCATTAGTCGCATTTAGATTTAAATTACCTTATTTGTGGGTTGTTAATCTACTTTTGTAAAATGTTGAGTATAGTTAAGATCGGCTGTAATGTTTTATAATGTCTTTTTCGTTTTCGTCTTCGAATGCAAAAAGTTGAAGAATATTAAATTTTTGTTTAGTTTCTCTGTAGTTTTTATAGCAGACGATAACAAAATCGCTTGCTCTTCAGTATTTTTTAGAATTTCCTGTTTAATTCGTATTTATCTACTTAAAATGGCGGAGTCTTAGTTTATGTCAGAACCGATTTCTTCTTAAATTTTTCTCTGTTTTTTATGATTTACTTTACTGATTTGAATTCAAGAATTATTGTGAGTATAAATAACTTCACTGACTGTTTCTCGTGGTGGATTTCTTATTTATTGCCAACAAATGTTCCGTAATTAAGTGAGGCCACGTCTTTTGAGAAAGAAATAAAATCCAGGGCATAACCATGTATCAAAATGTTATTAACTTATATCCTGCAAACTGACCCCCCCCCCCCCTTTATTTCTTCGTTTGATTTATAGACTCGCGCACTCGGATTATTTTTACGCAGATAAGCTCCATTAATAGTCCAGTGAACAATGAAAAGCCCGTCACAGATGTAAAAACTTACAAGAAAAGAAAAAAGTAATAAAATTTTTTCTCTCAATATTTTCTCACTTTCCCGAAACTTTTCTAACAGCGAATATTGAAGATTAATTGTATCGGGAGGGAGAAAAAAAAAAAAAAGAATGAAAGAAAACTCTCTTTTTGTGCTGAAATCATCTATAGATTTACGGAGGAAAGGTTGCCGCTATGCGCATGCGCGTAGTTTTAACACGCTGACACTTTTTATTTGTAAATTGAACGTTATAAATATTATTTTCATTTTTCAACGTGATTGCAGTAATTTTTTTAGAAGTTTTATTAATAAAATTTTCATCGTCTGTTACTGGTTTTAAGATTTCTAAGCATGGTTTTGTCTGTGAAGATTTGAGTTTAAAAAAGAATTTTTTTTCTCTATTAATTTTTTTATCTATTTAATCAGACAAGATTTTAATCAGCACTGAGTATTAGTTTTTAGTAAAAAAATATGTAATTGTTTTTCATTACAAATCTCAACATGCAGGTTTATGTTTGATATGATATAATTTGCATATGATAACTTGAGGCAGAATTGCAATTGACCTTGTGGTCGATAATGAATTTTTCTAACTATATAAAATGTAAAACTATTTTTTGAAAGATCTGTTTCGTAAGTTTTCACATACATCAACACCTGTATCTTTAAGATTCATCTTTGATAATATGTTTTATTAAGATTTATAAACCTTCGATATCATTTACATACCATTAAAAATTCATTTCAATAAATTTTAGGAAAATAAATTTTCTAGTTCCGTAAAAGTATCGAATTGCTAACAGGATATTTTTATAGACTCTTTCTAACAGTGGCGGTGATTGGTTGGAAAATGTGAGGGGGCAGTATATATATATATATATCTAAAAGACCGGTTATATAGGGAATAGATTTAAAAATTTAGTTTAAAAGTTAGCTAGTTTTCACAAACACTGTTGCTTTTTTGTAATTCCTAATTTTAGGCGGCTAAAATGAATTAAAAAATTAATTTTCCCCTAATAAAGTAAGGGACGTGAGCCCCCACCCCCACCGCTCTTTTCTAATAAATTTTTAAGTTTAATTAATTAATAAGACATGTTTCTTTATTTGCGAAAATATTTTTAATTTATAGAAAAGGGCTTTCGAAAATTTCTCCCGATTCCATGGTTGTTTCTTTGACCATTAAGTCATGCGCAGTTAACCATTCATTACTCTCAAAATGTATTCGTAAAACCATCTCTCGACGGAGGGTGTAGAGAGCATCCCCCTAACTTATCGTTTGGAGAGACTGACGTAATGAACATAGTAGGCAAAGGGGGGAGGAGCACCGAGCGCACAAAGGGATGAAGAACGCTGGAATCGTCTGCTGGGTGGAGGGGAAGGGGAAACGACCAGGAAGAGAAGAAGAACCACTTTACGATGCCGACTTGGCGCCTTCTTTCCCCCTCTCCTCCCCGATGCAAGCCTTTGGGGGACTGTAACCATAGTAACGGATGTTTGAGGGTAGACGCGGTGGAAGTCGGGATGTTTTGGGTGCGAATGAAGCCTTTCTGTTGGCGAGAACGAGTTCGTTCTGTTGGGATTCTTAACGAAGGGAAGCCCTACGCCCTTTGTTTGTTCGGAATTGCGTTAGTTCTTGATGCGGTTCGAATTTCAGGAATGGGTTGTAGGATGCTGTGGAATGGCTTCTACGCATCCGAGATCTGATTTTAGACACTTTTGTGACACGAAGACGGAAGTAATTGCGGGAACGTCGGTAATACGAACCGCAATATTGCTGTCTGTCACAATACCAGGCAGGAATGGCGCTAGAGTTTGCGCGAAGGGGGGGCACGATCTCCCCGACGGGGGAGGGGGACGAGTGTAATGAAATTGGTCTCAAATTTTCGCCAGATTATTATTTATCAACTACAGTTGAATACCCGTACAAAAATTTTCCCCGCCCGGAAAAAAAATTTCCCCCCCGCGGGGGGGGGGCACAGCATCCCCGACAGGGGGGCCCTGGCGCCACCCCTGATCAGGGGGCTTATAATACAGTTAACCTCTGGATTACGACTTGATGAAATCTTAAGATGTAATTTTAATACATAGATTTTGACGGAGAAAGTGCCTTTCCTCTTTTTCATCTTATTGTAAAAGGATTATTTGTTGTCCGTTCCTTACCTGATTCACGCGTGTTATGATGCTTATGGATCAGGGCAATGCACGATTTTTTCTTTCTGTGTGTATGTGTAGGAGGGGAGGGGGGATCGCAATTTTATTGCTGTAATAACGGACTTAAATCTTCTAGCAATGCGTATGTATTTCCCATTCAAACAAGGTTAAGGATTCGGTTCGGCGATTCTTAAAATTATGACTACAACCTTGAATCGTGAATTAATCTTTAATTCCCAGTTTCTTTAAAAAAAACTCATTTGTATAAAATTTTATAGCGGAATTATTTTAATTGAAATGTGTGAATAGTTTTCCAAACTTACATGCCAGATTTTTATTTTCAATAAATCTGCAATAAGTTGGTCCATCAGTTCTAATGAATAATGCGATAAAGGCTGTTATTGTGCATGAATTAAATTCTAGTCACGTCATACTGTCGGCATATCATATCTGTGCATCATTAATATTTTGCGTCTATCCCGTTCAATCATCGCTCTCATCTCTTCCATGCGTGCGAATTGCTGAAATTAAGTCCGTCTGTTATGACTCCATTTTTTCCGATCCATCCTAAGGAATATCTGGATTGTTTCGGTTATTTCTCTGAAGATGTTCAAACCCGTGAATTAAAGTTTGTCACGACTTCTTTCATTCTTCGTTATAAACTATTTTCATATAGATATCCGTTTCTTTATTAAGTCGCTTCACAAGCAACGCCACTTATCTATTTTTTTAAAAAAATTTCAAAGAGATTTCTCGCAATCGATAACGAATACTTCTGAATCTTTTCAATATCCGAAATGAACACGAGACCGCTTGTTCCTACAAGATGTGCGGAAAAATTAAGAAATATCCGTTATTGGTTGCAAAAAATTGAGTTATAATCTTTGAATTTTCAAAAAATTGAGATGGGTGGTGTTGCTTGTGAAGCAATGATTATCTCTATTGATCCTATGAAAAATATTTTCATCTCGGAAGTTTAACTTCTTCTAATTAGGTGGTTCGTTTAGCTGTCCTCCATCAAGCGAAGTATTGAAAAGAGTATGCGATTTTGAAACGTAAAAATAAGTCGATCTTTCTCAAGAAGTTCAGTTAGATCAGGGGTCAGCAACCTGCGGCTCGCGAGCCACATGCGGCTCTTTTGATGTAAAGTTGCGGCTCTCCAGTTCCATACGAAAAAATTAATAATTTATTATCAAAACCTTTAAAAAATAAGAAATTATATTTTTAAGTACCTAATTTCTCAATAGCTTCTATTTTCATAATCGTTAATTACAAATCGCTACGCTTAACATGACCGTAATGAGATAAATTTGAATTTTTGTTTTGTTCTTAGAGATGAGACTCCGTGACCATGTTTATCTTTCAGCCAATTGCATTCCATTTCCGTCTCACCCAAACAGCCACCGTTTAGAGTGTAGACGTGTTGTCACTCAGTCAACCTCGGATAGCGCGGTCGACGTTACGTTGTATGTGTGTTAATTTAATCGCTTGCGGTTTTTGCGTGTCTATTCCCTTGTTGTTTCAAGAAGAATATGATTTAGAATCGAATTATCTTCTCAAAGGTATGTACGCGTATATTATAAAATCAGTAACAGAATTGGATTACATATCTGAGGATCGTGTTAACGAAGTAATAATGGTAAATGAATTGTTTGCCGTTTTAGATAGCTAAGTAAAATTTTTAAAAAATCATTTTTTCCGCCGCCAGCATGGCATCTGGTAAAAAAAGAGAAGAACTGAAGAAGAAAACCGAGAATTCAATCGGGATTGGGCGGAGTCGTTTGCATTCATATGCAACGCAGATGGCCTTCCGACTTGTCGCATTTGCCACGAAAATCTCGCACACAATAAGAAGTCAAATTTGGAGAGACACTTCACTACAAAACATACCCAGTTTGCTGGTAAATATCCAACCGGTGACGCACGAAAAAAAGCTGTTGAAGAGCTCCAAAAAAAAAATCAGTCAGTTCCATGCTAAGTAACTGTACGCAATCTTCCAATAATGTAAATCTGGCAAGCTTTGCAGTATCATTAGAAATTGCAAAAAGAGGATAACCATTCACAGATGGTGAGTACGTCAATGATTGTTTTATACGTGAATCTAAAGAACTGTTTCGTGATTTTAAAATCAAAGCAGAAATCATGAAAAAAGTCAAAGATTTGCCATTATCTGCTAAAACAGTACAAGATAGAACTGCTAAAATGTCTTCAAATGTAACACATATGCAAGTGGAAGACATTCAACTGCCTTCTGCCACTTCTCGCAGAAGCCAGTCTTGCACTGGCACTTGCTATAGATGAGTCTTGCGACATAAAAGACACGGCACAAGTTAACCTTTTCGTATATGTCGTCCCAAGGTCCAAAAGAATAACTGCTAAGATTGCTACTACTCTCAGGGAAAACTCGTGGAGAAGATATAGCAAATGCTGTGCAAAAATGCCTGGAAGACAATGGAATCGATATAAATAAAATCGTTTCTATAGCAAGTGATGGAGCCAGAAGTATGACAGGAATACATAGACGGGTAACATAAATTCTTCAGAAAAAAATAAACCACGAAATTCTAACGTTTCACTGCATAATTCATCAAGAAGTGCTTTATGCCCAAACATTTCCGACCGAAATAGTTGAGGTTATGAACTTGGTAATTAAGATTATTAACAGCATCTTGGCAAAAGCACTCTACCATCGCCAGTTTAAAGATTTCCTTGAAGAAATAGATAGCCAGTTTTCTGACGTACTTCTGCACAATAAAGTGCGATGGCTTTCCAGAGGTAACGTATCGCAACGTTTTGCTTTGTGCTTGAGTGAAATGAAAACATTCCTCAAAGAAAAAAGCATTGACCATCCCGAAATGGAAGAAGACAAATGGCTTCGAAATTTTAACTTCGTGGTAGATACCACTATGAAACTAAATCTAAAACTGCAAGGAAAGGGCAACCCAGCCTACGCTTTGCTTGAAGAAGTAGTTTGTTTTGAAAAAAATTACTTCTTTTTGTTCAAGACATGGAGAGCGCGGTAAATTACTTCATTTCAAAAATCTGAAGCAATATCGCGATGAGACCAAGGCAACTATTGACACGAATTACTTCAGTATAGCTTTAGAAAACATGAAGGATGAATTCGCTGAGAGATTCGAGCACTTCAAAACGAACTAAAGTACTCTCGCGTTCATAGTAAATCCTCTCAACACAAATACAAATGAGATCAACATTGAGCCATTTGGAATTGATGCTGGATCGCTTAAAATGCAATTGTTGGATTTGAAAACCAAAGGCTTGTGGAATGGCAAGTTCACAGAACTCAAGAGCAAGTTGGAAGAATTGGAGGTCCAGAAATGCAAGCACATCGCGCAGCACAAGGGGGCAGCTCTAAAAGAAATTCCGCGAGTTGAGGCCCTCATATTCGGCGCATGGAATAGTCTTCCAGAATGCTACAGTGAGGTGAAGAAGTTGGAATACGGAGTGCTGACGATCTTCGGGTGGACATATGTGTGCGAGCAAGCGTTCTCTTGCGTGAATATAATAAAAAGTAAAGTTAGAAGTCAACTAACAAATAAAATCTAGAGTCGTGCTTGAAACTTTAATCAAACTTTCAAAAGGCATGCAAAGCCAATGCTCCCATTGATGTAACAATCTATATTTGTGTTTTTGTATGAATAAATGTTATTCCGTATTTAAAGCCGTTTATTTTAAATCAAAAATCAAATATATATAAGCAAATACTATAATATTGGAACGAAAATTTTTAGTGGCTCTTTAAAAACTGGGAAATTTTGTAAATTGTAACTTTTGGCTCTTCCGTTTCAATAGGTTGCCGACCCCTGAGTTAGATGAATAGGACATCTAGGTCACTGACCTGTAGTATACGTATTTTATTAGTTTCTTCATGTAAACTTCGACGTATCGTAATTAATGCATCTGGTGTTCACTGATTCAGTATTATATGGAATTATCACCTTAAAAGTTTTATGTTTAATAAATGAAATAAAGTAACAAAACTGCAAAAAGAGAGTCCAAAATAAATTGATACTTAAATTACGAATTCCATTTCCTTTCATTTTTTCATAATTTCACCTTAAAAGTT
>BGPR01044176.1:0-12697 GCA_013235015.1 Araneus ventricosus | reverse complement strand
AACTTTTAAGGTGAAATTATGAAAAAATGAAAGGAAATGGAATTCGTAATTTAAGTATCAATTTATTTTGGACTCTCTTTTTGCAGTTTTGTTACTTTATTTCATTTATTAAACATAAAACTTTTAAGGTGATAATTCCATATAATACTGAATCAGTGAACACCAGATGCATTAATTACGATACGTCGAAGTTTACATGAAGAAACTAATAAAATACGTATACTACAGGTCAGTGACCTAGATGTCCTATTCATCTAACTCAGGGGTCGGCAACCTATTGAAACGGAAGAGCCAAAAGTTACAATTTACAAAATTTCCCAGTTTTTAAAGAGCCACTAAAAATTTTCGTTCCAATATTATAGTATTTGCTTATATATATTTGATTTTTGATTTAAAATAAACGGCTTTAAATACGGAATAACATTTATTCATACAAAAACACAAATATAGATTGTTACATCAATGGGAGCATTGGCTTTGCATGCCTTTTGAAAGTTTGATTAAAGTTTCAAGCACGACTCTAGATTTTATTTGTTAGTTGACTTCTAACTTTACTTTTTATTATATTCACGCAAGAGAACGCTTGCTCGCACACATATGTCCACCCGAAGATCGTCAGCACTCCGTATTCCAACTTCTTCACCTCACTGTAGCATTCTGGAAGACTATTCCATGCGCCGAATATGAGGGCCTCAACTCGCGGAATTTCTTTTAGAGCTGCCCCCTTGTGCTGCGCGATGTGCTTGCATTTCTGGACCTCCAATTCTTCCAACTTGCTCTTGAGTTCTGTGAACTTGCCATTCCACAAGCCTTTGGTTTTCAAATCCAACAATTGCATTTTAAGCGATCCAGCATCAATTCCAAATGGCTCAATGTTGATCTCATTTGTATTTGTGTTGAGAGGATTTACTATGAACGCGAGAGTACTTTAGTTCGTTTTGAAGTGCTCGAATCTCTCAGCGAATTCATCCTTCATGTTTTCTAAAGCTATACTGAAGTAATTCGTGTCAATAGTTGCCTTGGTCTCATCGCGATATTGCTTCAGATTTTTGAAATGAAGTAATTTACCGCGCTCTCCATGTCTTGAACAAAAAGAAGTAATTTTTTTCAAAACAAACTACTTCTTCAAGCAAAGCGTAGGCTGGGTTGCCCTTTCCTTGCAGTTTTAGATTTAGTTTCATAGTGGTATCTACCACGAAGTTAAAATTTCGAAGCCATTTGTCTTCTTCCATTTCGGGATGGTCAATGCTTTTTTCTTTGAGGAATGTTTTCATTTCACTCAAGCACAAAGCAAAACGTTGCGATACGTTACCTCTGGAAAGCCATCGCACTTTATTGTGCAGAAGTACGTCAGAAAACTGGCTATCTATTTCTTCAAGGAAATCTTTAAACTGGCGATGGTAGAGTGCTTTTGCCAAGATGCTGTTAATAATCTTAATTACCAAGTTCATAACCTCAACTATTTCGGTCGGAAATGTTTGGGCATAAAGCACTTCTTGATGAATTATGCAGTGAAACGTTAGAATTTCGTGGTTTATTTTTTTCTGAAGAATTTATGTTACCCGTCTATGTATTCCTGTCATACTTCTGGCTCCATCACTTGCTATAGAAACGATTTTATTTATATCGATTCCATTGTCTTCCAGGCATTTTTGCACAGCATTTGCTATATCTTCTCCACGAGTTTTCCCTGAGAGTAGTAGCAATCTTAGCAGTTATTCTTTTGGACCTTGGGACGACATATACGAAAAGGTTAACTTGTGCCGTGTCTTTTATGTCGCAAGACTCATCTATAGCAAGTGCCAGTGCAAGACTGGCTTCTGCGAGAAGTGGCAGAAGGCAGTTGAATGTCTTCCACTTGCATATGTGTTACATTTGAAGACATTTTAGCAGTTCTATCTTGTACTGTTTTAGCAGATAATGGCAAATCTTTGACTTTTTTCATGATTTCTGCTTTGATTTTAAAATCACGAAACAGTTCTTTAGATTCACGTATAAAACAATCATTGACGTACTCACCATCTGTGAATGGTTATCCTCTTTTTGCAATTTCTAATGATACTGCAAAGCTTGCCAGATTTACATTATTGGAAGATTGCGTACAGTTACTTAGCATGGAACTGACTGATTTTTTTTTTGGAGCTCTTCAACAGCTTTTTTTCGTGCGTCACCGGTTGGATATTTACCAGCAAACTGGGTATGTTTTGTAGTGAAGTGTCTCTCCAAATTTGACTTCTTATTGTGTGCGAGATTTTCGTGGCAAATGCGACAAGTCGGAAGGCCATCTGCGTTGCATATGAATGCAAACGACTCCGCCCAATCCCGATTGAATTCTCGGTTTTCTTCTTCAGTTCTTCTCTTTTTTTACCAGATGCCATGCTGGCGGCGGAAAAAATGATTTTTTAAAAATTTTACTTAGCTATCTAAAACGGCAAACAATTCATTTACCATTATTACTTCGTTAACACGATCCTCAGATATGTAATCCAATTCTGTTACTGATTTTATAATATACGCGTACATACCTTTGAGAAGATAATTCGATTCTAAATCATATTCTTCTTGAAACAACAAGGGAATAGACACGCAAAAACCGCAAGCGATTAAATTAACACACATACAACGTAACGTCGACCGCGCTATCCGAGGTTGACTGAGTGACAACACGTCTACACTCTAAACGGTGGCTGTTTGGGTGAGACGGAAATGGAATGCAATTGGCTGAAAGATAAACATGGTCACGGAGTCTCATCTCTAAGAACAAAACAAAAATTCAAATTTATCTCATTACGGTCATGTTAAGCGTAGCGATTTGTAATTAACGATTATGAAAATAGAAGCTATTGAGAAATTAGGTACTTAAAAATATAATTTCTTATTTTTTAAAGGTTTTGATAATAAATTATTAATTTTTTCGTATGGAACTGGAGAGCCGCAACTTTACATCAAAAGAGCCGCATGTGGCTCGCGAGCCGCAGGTTGCTGACCCCTGATCTAACTGAACTTCTTGAGAAAGATCGACTTATTTTTACGTTTCAAAATCGCATACTCTTTTCAATACTTCGCTTGATGGAGGACAGCTAAACGAACCACCTAATTAGAAGAAGTTAAACTTCCGAGATGAAAATATTTTTCATAGGATCAATAGAGATAATCATTGCTTCACAAGCAACACCACCCATCTCAATTTTTTGAAAATTCAAAGATTATAACTCAATTTTTTGCAACCAATAACGGATATTTCTTAATTTTTCCGCACATCTTGTAGGAACAAGCGGTCTCGTGTTCATTTCGGATATTGAAAAGATTCAGAAGTATTCGTTATCGATTGCGAGAAATCTCTTTGAAATTTTTTTAAAAAAATAGATAAGTGGCGTTGCTTGTGAAGCGACTTAATAAAGAAACGGATATCTATATGAAAATAGTTTATAACGAAGAATGAAAGAAGTCGTGACAAACTTTAATTCACGGGTTTGAACATCTTCAGAGAAATAACCGAAACAATCCAGATATTCCTTAGGATGGATCGGAAAAAATGGAGTCATAACAGACGGACTTAATTTCAGCAATTCGCACGCATGGAAGAGATGAGAGCGATGATTGAACGGGATAGACGCAAAATATTAATGATGCACAGATATGATATGCCGACAGTATGACGTGACTAGAATTTAATTCATGCACAATAACAGCCTTTATCGCATTATTCATTAGAACTGATGGACCAACTTATTGCAGATTTATTGAAAATAAAAATCTGGCATGTAAGTTTGGAAAACTATTCACACATTTCAATTAAAATAATTCCGCTATAAAATTTTATACAAATGAGTTTTTTTTAAAGAAACTGGGAATTAAAGATTAATTCACGATTCAAGGTTGTAGTCATAATTTTAAGAATCGCCGAACCGAATCCTTAACCTTGTTTGAATGGGAAATACATACGCATTGCTAGAAGATTTAAGTCCGTTATTACAGCAATAAAATTGCGATCCCCCCTCCCCTCCTACACATACACACAGAAAGAAAAAATCGTGCATTGCCCTGATCCATAAGCATCATAACACGCGTGAATCAGGTAAGGAACGGACAACAAATAATCCTTTTACAATAAGATGAAAAAGAGGAAAGGCACTTTCTCCGTCAAAATCTATGTATTAAAATTACATCTTAAGATTTCATCAAGTCGTAATCCAGAGGTTAACTGTATTATAAGCCCCCTGATCAGGGGTGGCGCCAGGGCCCCCCTGTCGGGGATGCTGTGCCCCCCCCCCGCGGGGGGGAAATTTTTTTTCCGGGCGGGGAAAATTTTTGTACGGGTATTCAACTGTAGTTGATAAATAATAATCTGGCGAAAATTTGAGACCAATTTCATTACACTCGTCCCCCTCCCCCGTCGGGGAGATCGTGCCCCCCCTTCGCGCAAACTCTAGCGCCATTCCTGCCTGGTATTGTGACAGACAGCAATATTGCGGTTCGTATTACCGACGTTCCCGCAATTACTTCCGTCTTCGTGTCACAAAAGTGTCTAAAATCAGATCTCGGATGCGTAGAAGCCATTCCACAGCATCCTACAACCCATTCCTGAAATTCGAACCGCATCAAGAACTAACGCAATTCCGAACAAACAAAGGGCGTAGGGCTTCCCTTCGTTAAGAATCCCAACAGAACGAACTCGTTCTCGCCAACAGAAAGGCTTCATTCGCACCCAAAACATCCCGACTTCCACCGCGTCTACCCTCAAACATCCGTTACTATGGTTACAGTCCCCCAAAGGCTTGCATCGGGGAGGAGAGGGGGAAAGAAGGCGCCAAGTCGGCATCGTAAAGTGGTTCTTCTTCTCTTCCTGGTCGTTTCCCCTTCCCCTCCACCCAGCAGACGATTCCAGCGTTCTTCATCCCTTTGTGCGCTCGGTGCTCCTCCCCCCTTTGCCTACTATGTTCATTACGTCAGTCTCTCCAAACGATAAGTTAGGGGGATGCTCTCTACACCCTCCGTCGAGAGATGGTTTTACGAATACATTTTGAGAGTAATGAATGGTTAACTGCGCATGACTTAATGGTCAAAGAAACAACCATGGAATCGGGAGAAATTTTCGAAAGCCCTTTTCTATAAATTAAAAATATTTTCGCAAATAAAGAAACATGTCTTATTAATTAATTAAACTTAAAAATTTATTAGAAAAGAGCGGTGGGGGTGGGGGCTCACGTCCCTTACTTTATTAGGGGAAAATTAATTTTTTAATTCATTTTAGCCGCCTAAAATTAGGAATTACAAAAAAGCAACAGTGTTTGTGAAAACTAGCTAACTTTTAAACTAAATTTTTAAATCTATTCCCTATATAACCGGTCTTTTAGATATATATATATATATACTGCCCCCTCACATTTTCCAACCAATCACCGCCACTGTTAGAAAGAGTCTATAAAAATATCCTGTTAGCAATTCGATACTTTTACGGAACTAGAAAATTTATTTTCCTAAAATTTATTGAAATGAATTTTTAATGGTATGTAAATGATATCGAAGGTTTATAAATCTTAATAAAACATATTATCAAAGATGAATCTTAAAGATACAGGTGTTGATGTATGTGAAAACTTACGAAACAGATCTTTCAAAAAATAGTTTTACATTTTATATAGTTAGAAAAATTCATTATCGACCACAAGGTCAATTGCAATTCTGCCTCAAGTTATCATATGCAAATTATATCATATCAAACATAAACCTGCATGTTGAGATTTGTAATGAAAAACAATTACATATTTTTTTACTAAAAACTAATACTCAGTGCTGATTAAAATCTTGTCTGATTAAATAGATAAAAAAATTAATAGAGAAAAAAAATTCTTTTTTAAACTCAAATCTTCACAGACAAAACCATGCTTAGAAATCTTAAAACCAGTAACAGACGATGAAAATTTTATTAATAAAACTTCTAAAAAAATTACTGCAATCACGTTGAAAAATGAAAATAATATTTATAACGTTCAATTTACAAATAAAAAGTGTCAGCGTGTTAAAACTACGCGCATGCGCATAGCGGCAACCTTTCCTCCGTAAATCTATAGATGATTTCAGCACAAAAAGAGAGTTTTCTTTCATTCTTTTTTTTTTTTTTCTCCCTCCCGATACAATTAATCTTCAATATTCGCTGTTAGAAAAGTTTCGGGAAAGTGAGAAAATATTGAGAGAAAAAATTTTATTACTTTTTTCTTTTCTTGTAAGTTTTTACATCTGTGACGGGCTTTTCATTGTTCACTGGACTATTAATGGAGCTTATCTGCGTAAAAATAATCCGAGTGCGCGAGTCTATAAATCAAACGAAGAAATAAAGGGGGGGGGGGGGTCAGTTTGCAGGATATAAGTTAATAACATTTTGATACATGGTTATGCCCTGGATTTTATTTCTTTCTCAAAAGACGTGGCCTCACTTAATTACGGAACATTTGTTGGCAATAAATAAGAAATCCACCACGAGAAACAGTCAGTGAAGTTATTTATACTCACAATAATTCTTGAATTCAAATCAGTAAAGTAAATCATAAAAAACAGAGAAAAATTTAAGAAGAAATCGGTTCTGACATAAACTAAGACTCCGCCATTTTAAGTAGATAAATACGAATTAAACAGGAAATTCTAAAAAATACTGAAGAGCAAGCGATTTTGTTATCGTCTGCTATAAAAACTACAGAGAAACTAAACAAAAATTTAATATTCTTCAACTTTTTGCATTCGAAGACGAAAACGAAAAAGACATTATAAAACATTACAGCCGATCTTAACTATACTCAACATTTTACAAAAGTAGATTAACAACCCACAAATAAGGTAATTTAAATCTAAATGCGACTAATGACGAACAATATTGTATTTATAACAGGCTGACATATTTTTGCATGCAGTTAACGAAAGCGAGCAGAGAAAAAGTCGTTTGCAGTAAAAATGAAAAGAACGAACTATGTTTTATTCTGAAAAACTATTTTAGGCGGTTTATTTATTACGCACGTCTTTAATTCTTTGCCGTCGTTTTTATTTTACGAGTATTTCAAAATCTTTTTTCCGAAAAATATCCTTGAAGAAGTCTGAAAAATTAGCGGTACGAATAGGAAAGATTGATATTCAGAAAAAAATAAAAGAACTGTATTTAATTCTCGTTTTGAAAGCTCATCCCAGCACGATTTTGAACTGATGCCTCCCTTTCTAAAGAGGAAAAAAGTTGAAACGAAGATTCAAGTTTTATTCCGAAATGGAATTGGGTCAGAAGGCTGTAAACGAAGACACAGCCGAATCAAGAAGTAGAGAAAGGAAAAAAAAAAAAAGATTTTGTAAGGTGTTTGACCTTAAAATGCAGCATTTTACCCTATTTCAAGGCCGTGGGGAAAAAATAGCGAACGAAAAAAATAACAAAAAAAAGAGTATGGGGAGGGGAAACACACGGCTTCTCAAAACATTTTAAAATTTACGTTTCATCTCGAAAGGGATTTGAACTTCGTTTTTTTAACCCGGAAGTAAAAGATTACTTTTTCAGTTCAGATAAAGAGCGCGTAACCGCTACCTCTTGAAAGCGTTTAGATTTCAAAAGAAGAAATGAAGACAGTGAATATTGATTCTTTTCGCACCGCAGGAACGCTAAAATGATTATGATGGCAAAACTGATGCCTTAAATTGATGGTAAATGAAGTGGTCGTTATATCGAATTTTTTTGAATGTTATAATTATTAAACATCATACAGAGAGAAAGAGATTTTATAGCAGCTGTAAGATATTATTTGGTCTAATATTTTCATGATGACACGGAACATTAACAGTACTATAACACCGCACCAAAGTGTGTGGGGAAAAAAAAGCATGCACAAGAAATTAGCCAAAGTACGAACTTTAATCCAAAAGATTTGAAATCCAAAGAATTTGATTAGTATTTATATAATAAAAACAATTACAAATTGCCTCTAAGCAAAGAAATATGTTGTGTAAGAATCTGCGAAAAATATAAGAAAGAAATTCTTAAAAATAAATAATTTTATCTTTTAATTAAATAATCAAAACTTAAAATTTTATTTTTTTTAAAGAATGAAATGATATTTTAAATACTTAAAACAAGCAACCTTTTAACTCAAAATGAAAAATATAATTTTGTGCTTTTTTTTAAACATGTGATGAATGTTTACAATAAGAAAATCGTTTCCTGAAAAATCACGTTTATGAATTTGATTATTATTTGCACTTCTTATTTGATGATAAATAAAATACTGAAATTTTATTCAAAGTAAATAGTACTAAAACACTGTATTTGGGCAGATTTTCGTGAACTCTTGACCTTGATTAAATTATCGATGTTATATCCACGTATTACACCAAATTTTACAATAGCAGGAAAATGACATCCAGAGAATCGCAGTTACACTAAAAAAATTTTTTCTTAAAAAAAGGTAAAGAAAATTCACCGGATGTAAAATTATAGAGCGGAAAAACTATTTTATAATGTGGTACGTTACCGTAACTAGTAAATCAGAGCGTCAATTTTTAACGCAGATTTAAAACACGCATTAAAAAATAATAATAATAAAATGCGATATGTTATAATAGACAAACTTTTCAAATGAAAACCTAAAACACAACTTGTTTTCTTTTAACATTGACAATATTTATTCAATTTGCTTACGCGGCAGTGTAAGTAACGTGAATGTTTTTATTATGTCATGTAGCATCTTTTTTCTCTCAGAGAAATATTCCATACGTCATTCATCGTAGAAAAATGCACTCCAGCTTCCTACTTGATCACGTGACTTATTTAGCCTCGTAAACGTAAATACACAAAAGGTTTTTCAACTTGAATACAATTGCAGATCTGAGGGATATCGAATGCTTTTCGGATACAAACGATTCCTACACACTTTATTTAGCGATGTCATCGACTTTTGTGAACGAGCTTGAAAGGACATTATTTTTATGATTTTACTTCCATATATAACGAAATAAAAACTACTTTAATTTGATATTTTTAACTGTCGGACATATTTGTATAATTTTTTTTTTATCGATACGGATCGTTTGGTAACGAGATGGACGAAAAATAATTATTCAAGTTTCTAACGGTTCTAAATGCATTTTTTAGTTCTTAATCGAAGGAATTTCTAAATAAAAACATATTTTCATGGAATAACAAATATTCGACCATGTTTTATGAAATAATATAAGCAAAATGTCTTATTGGAATAAATTATTCATTAAATTTGCCCTTTAAATCCTTGTTAAGGCTTTGATACATAAGTGAACACAAATATGTATTTAAAAAAGCCAAACGACTCGAAATGATTCAATTTGTGAATAAAAATCATTATCCTTTTATTTCACTCAATGCGGATGGCTTTTTTCTTAAAGTTTTAAAGACATTACCTTATTTTAAAAGCTGATTATTATAATTTTTTTTATTCGAATTTTTTTTCTCTTCAAAAAAATAAAGCACGTCTCTTACAATAAAAACTTAAAAAATAACAGCAATTAATTTTAATTACAACGAAATACGATGATAATTTTTATAGAAGATAAGAACTGTTACTCATAATTTTTCCTTTTACCCATTATTTACAATACATGATGCAAATTCTTATCTTTAAGAACTTTAACTCATAACTTTTCCAATTACATATTATTGTTTTAATTCCTTTACAAATATTTTACTCTTTAAATTATTTATTTCCTTTACAACTATTCAATTAAATAGAGAGCACTGAAATTGAAATTAAAATAAAATTGGCATCGCGACGCATTTTAGGTTAAAAGAACCTACAATAAACACGCCAAAGAAAGGAAATTGAAGAATGACCGAATTTAAGGAACAAATGTTTAGTGACAGTATTCCTCAATGAAGCAATCTCGCAAAAGAAATACATTATTTTCCCTCAGAATTCAAGTTTCTACGTCAGAAGACAATAATGCAAAGTATCCATCTATTACAGTTATTCCAAAGCATGGTAAAATCTGCAACGCCTTCTTTTGTAAGCTACGAAAGAACTTTTTTTATTCCATTTTCTTTTTTTATCTTTAAAAAAGAAAAATAGTTCCTAAGCATTGGAAACAATCGCGAGGTCTGTTATCAAATTACACGAGGAACTTCAATCTATATTCCCCAACTCAAGTAGGATTAGAATCCAAAACTATTTATCAACGGGGTGGAATTGATAAATGCAGAAACTTTAACCCGTAAGAGATCGTGGAATAGATAAAATAAGATAAATTCTTCCGCAACGAAATGAAAGATTTTTTTTTTATTTTCTGCTGCTGAAGGATGAATAGCCAGATGGAAATGAATTGAATACTTTTATGTTAAAAGTTTAAGACTCGGTTTAGTAGAACACAATAGCGAAAATAATAAATTTCCAAAATCAAATATCGACAAATTGTTCATCATTATTTCTTATTGATTTGGAAAATCCGGAAGACTTTTTTTGAAATGAAATGATCATCAACCTTTGAAGTGGCAGCTCTTTGAAAACAGCTTTATTATTTTTTCTGTTTCAGAATTAAAAAAAATTTTTAATGTAGCGTCTCTCACATAGAAATAACTATACTCAATTGCATGTGTATTTTAGTTTTATTAATCACGGAATTCGTAGGATAAAAAAATATTTTCTCCTACGAATTGATACATTTACGGATTTACTGTATGGATACATACAATGCATATTGTATCAATGTTAATCTGGTTTGTCATATATTGAACGGCGTTTAGACCAATATTTTAGTAAAATAGATTAATTGGGATATAGAAGAGTCTAGCTACTACCTTAAATACTACTTCTACTAAGCCTTAATTCAAGCAACTACCTCATAAATACTAGCTTTTAAATCAATTTCATGATAAACAAGAAATTTTCAAAGCACTCTCAAAACTTATTTCGAATATATTTTTTAAAGCACAATATAAAACTAAATATCAGGAACTTGGAAAGATTTATAAAATCGTATCTTGAAATTCTATCCGGTGAATAGGAAACTTTCCGAAATTTAAAACTAATTATTTCGCAAAATGAAATAAATTCATGAACAGAAGGGAAAAAAAAATTCAAAGAGCCACCGGGAAGTGGTACGAACAACGAAAACTTAAATTCCAGGTTTCAATGAAACCATAAATAAGAATAAGAGCTATCGGAAAACAACAAAATACTCCAACACCCGTTGCTAGGCAACTCTGCACACGGTCGCCCCAATCATCTCAGCAATCATGAACAGTTAGTTACAGGAAAAACAAAAATGAAACCTGAATCATACTAAAAATGACGATATTTGGAAAGAACAAGGACCAAACGTGGGACAAGAGTGGTTAAAATGGACCATTTGTAAAACAAATTGTCACAGAATATCTTTTATACAAGCGATTTTGTGAAAGCGACAAAACAAACGATATCAAACCCCACGAAATGCGTAGATATGAATCAAATATTTACAAGAATGAATTTCAAAAATGCGACTATCGCGTTTGTGAAATGAAATGTCAAAAACCGATTGTGAAGAATTTAGAATTTTAAAATATCAGTGAAGTTTCCGTATACATCATGCATAAATGAATTCCGTGTCGAAATTAAAAATGATCGCGAATGAACGAAAATTGGTTAAAATAAAATTAATAACAGCGAAAACTAAGCAAGCGATATTTGAAAACTTTCCTGACTACAATATTCTGTGAATATTCGTAGCATTTCTACTACAAGGAGAAATAAAAGTGGAAACAGATGATTATGACAAGCGATAAATATCATCTGAAAATTACAAAAGAATTAAATAATTCGAACTACCAGACTCTTTACTTTATATAATCACGCGCCAATGAATTCCATGCCGAAATAAATAATAATAATAAAAAAAATAAAGATCGCGAATGAACGAGAATTTGTCAAAATTAATTAAAAAAACTATCAAACGATATTTGAAAAGCTACCCGACTATACTGTTCTATTATTTATTCATAACAGTTACAAGAAGAATTCAAACTAGAAGCAATCGATTATGACAAGCGGAAAATATCTGAAAATTACAAAAGAATTAAATAATTCGAACTGCTAGATTCTTTACTTTATATAATCACGCAATGAATTCCAAGCCGAAATAAATAATAAGAAAAAAATAAATAAGAAAAATAAAGATCGCGAATGAACGAGAATTTGTCAAAAATAATTAAAAAATTATCAAACGATATTTGAAAAGCTACCCGACTATACTGTTCTGTTATTTATTCACAACAGTTACAAGAAGAATTCAAACTAGAAGCAATCGATTATGACTAAAGAAAAATATCACCCGAGAATTAAAATAATTCTTTAAGAACGACTTGATACTTGAATTCTAATCCCGATACCTAGGCGCCGGTTAATCAGTCGAGGCAAAAATTTGAGGGGGCGAAGAACGTAACAAAAAGAGTACTGACCTTTTATGGATCCTGTGGATGTTTGGGGCTGTGCCACCTCCACTTTGCCGAAGCTGGTAGTGCACCAAGACATTTGAAGCACCATCCGAATCTTGACAAATCACTTAATTTTCCGTCAAATGATGCAACTACACCTTCCACTACTACCAAAATCCACCACAGGCCTGCCGCACGATTTTTTTCTCCTTCTGCCAGAAAAAAAAGAACAACAAAATCTTCCAGCGGACAGGTCACACGTTTTTGTTCTCCTTCCCTCTCAGACGATGC
>BGPR01044175.1:0-12698 GCA_013235015.1 Araneus ventricosus | reverse complement strand
CCCCGTCATTATCAACGTGTTACCTTGCCTGAACGACGCCAGGTTCAAGGCATTTTTTCAATCCCCTCATCGCATTTGACTTAAAAAAGCGACATAAGCACCATACAAATTTGTCAACATGACCAGTGGCATAGCAACGGCAAGTGGTGTCAGGGGTATATTATTATATTTTTACCCCAGTAGTCATCAGTGGCTTAGAAAACATAAATGTTTTTAACACAGTTGTGGCAGTATGACTGAGGTGAGCAGATTTTGTCACGCACTTTATTGGAAAAGTGAAATGAACCCAAGCAAAAGATATACAAAATGTGTTCATGGGGGAGAAGTTCGTCTTCCAAACCTGACAGAAACTAATTATTTTGTGTCACTTTACCTGGCGCTAAAAACTATCAACAGCTTATTCGCAGCTATCTACTATAAGCTGAAATCCATACCTATGTTTACTATTGTGAACATTGTATTACTAGAAAATTTGTGCCCGTCTAAGATGGACTTTTAGCCTGCAAACCATATCTCAGAACTGATTGTAACAGATTTACTCACGAAAGTTGTAATACAAAATCTCATGCACATCGTTTGGCATAATTTACAACAATACTTTTCATTGTTGAAACGCAATTCAAAGCGTTTTCATTCTTTAAACAGATATTTAATTGCGTGTTTCTATTTCATTGTTGAAAGCTGAGGTAATATTATTATGCAATCATCCGATTGGCTCGTTCAATAATGACGCAGACAAAAGGGACGGGATTATTTTAAGCTCCGCCCAGCGCTAAAGACATCTCTGGGTTTTTTATTATAGATGTTACGGTCAGTGTGGAAAATGGGTTATTATGTATAATAACCTGACCTTTAAGCGGTTATTATATATAACTAGCCGCCTTTGGTGACCAGCTTGTTCGCCGGGAATATAATTTAAATTGAATCTCGCATCATTTTATATTCATGGTTCCTTTAACAACACAAGCAGATCGTAGTAGATATTTAACCAATGTTCTTTTAGTGGCCTTGCACCTGTTCTGTTCGTTGTCTACATAAATGTCTCTAATGGAGTAAAATAACTGACCATGTCGTGTAATATATAATTGCAAGTTGTCAACGCCATCTTCACTTTCTTATTCCTTTTACAAAATGTACATTCCATTTCAACATTAAAATGGCACAACACATTTCATGACCAGCGGCTGAATTAAAATATGCTGAACAGAAGAATGGAAACATAGCAACCATAATCATTCAGCTTACTGGATACTCGAGTTTGACTTTAGAAAAAGTGACAGAAACGCATTAATGTTTTGTCACCCTTGACAGTGGCATAGCAAGGATAGTGGCACACGGGGAATAATATGATTTTTTTACTCAAATTGTCATCAGCGTCTTGACAAGCGTAAATGTCGTCAGGGCATGATATTATTTTTTAGACCCCCTCATTTTTTCTTTAAAAAATGGCATAAGCGCAGCAATGTTTTGACTCCTTGCCCCCCTAAAACTGCCGCCCTGAGCATCTATGGCCCCTTTCCCCCCGGTCGCTACGCCACTGGATTTTGCCAGTTTGCACTATTTTTCAGACGAGGCGTCAAGCGCAGTGCTGGGCACGATTCGACGTGCACGTTCATGCGATCTCATTAGGGATCTCATCACGTATTTTGCGCAGATAATGCTTTTAACTACGACAAATTCCTATAAACGTGTGAATGGAATAATTTAATTTGGATACTTCCACCTCATATTTCCTTTAATAGTTTCTTTCGTGGTGGGAAAAAATTGAAGAGTCAATTCAGCCTCGTCGCGATTTTGTCAGGCTATCAGATAAGTTTATACGAGGTGATATCATAAATTAAGCTACCGAACGAGAAAAAGCTGAAAATTAATGTAAGACAAAACATACACACGCATATGTCTACTATGAATATTTTTAGAATGAAAAAAAGAGAGAAAATTTCTGTATTTGCATATTTTGCAAAAATGTTATCAGTTGCATCACCTCAGAGCAAGAACTTTAGATGCATTTTATCACCTGTTACTACTGAATACATTAATAAAACTTTACGTTTTGTGCATTTCAAATTAGCCTTCTGATATTTTTCGTTCGTGAACTTTTATAGTGGGGAATTACTATCATGATATGTATCCATTCATATCTAACACTGTAAAAAGAAATACTCCAGAATACAAAACCTGTATTGTTGATAACTCTAATACAGGATCACTTATAGATGAGATAAAATCGGTTTAAGAAAAGAAACAAAATATCCATATATAGATCCTCTAATTGTTCTTTGTTGTACTAGTTGTATTAGTTACATGTTTTACATGAAAATTTTGTACAAATCAAGTTAAATATTCTGTAAAATAATTAATCAGAGACTGGAATCATCACTCGTTTATGTGAGAAATTAATGCTGGAATAAGCACGTATTTATTATTGTGTTTAAATAGAAGATTCAGCAAGAAGATATCTGTAAGACATATGGAATTTTCAGAGTTCAAGTAGACCAAGTACCTGTTTTGTCCATTCTGCCCTAACGCAGCATTTTACAGTAAAAATTAAAACACATAATTCAACTTGTGTCCTCCAGGTAGCAAGAGCAATTAGATGTCAGCTGCTTTTCTGAATGCAGCTGATCAACTCTGAGAGTTGTTTTCTAGGAAATGAATCTCACGGACTTGGTCCACTTCAACCCTGGATCTTCCATATAATGAATGAGAGTTCATAGAAATTTAAAATTTAATTAGCTGTTTTAGATCGGTGCTGTATTGAACAACTTCGCAGAGGGTCCCTCAATTCATTGCTCAAACGTGAAGAATGCAGCGAAGGGGTATTGCGGCTTGAATATTTCCTTCAGAATGAAAGTTTAAGAAATTATTCATAAGCAAATTAGTGTTCATTTGGGGAGTGTTTCTTATCCTATAAATCCTGCGCAAGAGGCATATGGTTGCTTTACAAGAAACGCCACCAATCTCAATTTTTTGAAATTTCAACGACGAAGAACAAACTGAACATTTCCCATCCAATAATGAACATTTCTGAAATTTTTTTCACATCTGGTATAAAAAAAATTCAGAAATATTCGTTACTGGTTGTGAAATGTTCAGTTTTTTTATTCCTCATTGAAATTTCAAAAAATTGAGATAGGCGGTGTTGTTTTGTGAAGCGACGGTTTCTTTGTTTTCAAGAATTTTGAAAACTTTTAAAATTTAACGCATGCTCAGTTCCTAAGTAGGTAATTTCTCTGAGTGTTCACCCCTGCTTGGCAGTCACAATGACCACCTCTTTTGGCACGGGCATAATGTTAAAATGACCTCTATTAACGGCCTCTCGACCCTTTCTGAATAACTTCTGAAATAACGAATTAGGTCTTGCTTAAATGCAAATTTTGTTCTTCCAAACAAGGAATTCAGAGCGGCCAGTTTTCCTTAAACCGGAGGGTGGACGATGTGAAGAGGTTTCACCATATTTCAGCGCCCCCACAACGTCAAACTTCTTAGAGCGGCTTCGAAATCTAAGGCCTGGTGCACACCAGCCAATTTGTGTCTTTGAGCAGTAAAATATAACAGTAGTGCCCCTTTTTTGCTCCATTTTGTTCCTCCTTTTTTGCTGATTTATGTCGTTGAAGTAGACACAGGGTAACAGTAACAATACAGTAACACACAGGGGGCATGTGTGTTACTGTTGTTATTTTTATAGCTTCAACGACACAAATCAGCTGGTGTGCACCTGGCCGCATATTCCCATTCCTTACTTGATTTTGAGTATGGAAGAAAATAGAGCGATTTCATTGGTTAGCTCCGCCGCTTCAATTCGCGAAGGGGTGACGTCACAAAACGCGAACTTCGAATTTGCTTAGGTTGCTATTCGTTCTTTTCGGACTTCGCCATGATTGAACTACTAACTTTCGTTTGTGCTTTATCGAGTGCCTTTTCTTTCTTCTTTTTAACTCGTGATAAAGATGGATTTGCCAGGGCATATTCGCATGGATATTACAACTGATAATTCGCCTCCAACTTCTATAAGCTCTGCGAGTGCGCGTATGACGTATCGTAGCAGTGGGCCAATTAAATCGCTCAATTTTCCTCCATACTCAAAATCAAGTAAGGAATGGGAATATGCCACCGGGCCTATCACTTCATTACATTCCGAAAGCTCACGCAAATGGGAATTGGTAATTAATAATCATTCCTCGAAGCGCCCGATAACGAAAATTTGAAAGACAATGAAGACCGCAAGAAAATGTAAGGTAAGGGGCCCAAATATCACCCGTTAAGCCATCATTTTAACCAGATAGCTAATTCATGTGGGATTTGTCTAAAAATTGTTCCAATCTATTATCTGGAATGTTATCCGAAAGCATACCGAATTACAACTCTAACACGTAAGTTTAATACACACACCGAAATTTTTTGCGGGACCGCAGAATTTTTCCTACTGAAAAAAGTGTCCTAATGTCGCCTGTGTCTAAAATGGATTGAAATAAAGTGTATTTACGTTATGATCATACTTTATTTATTAAATATGAAAATTAAGTCGCAACAAAATTGAAAGTAATACGATGGAGTTCTTTTTTTTTGTACTTTTAGAAATATATTTAAAGTATTCTTTTAACACTTTTCCCCTAAATAAAAATTTAAAATAAAAAAGAACTTAGAAGCATTGCCAGGTGATAAGACATCAACCATGCATTTTTTAAAGGTGATTTTTTTTTATAATATAGTGCCCCTCAAAGGGCTAGGGCAGAGGTCGGCAACCTATTGAAACGGAAGAGCCAAAAGTTACAATTTACAAAATTTCCCAGTTTTTAAAGAGCCACTAAAAATTTTCATTTCAATATTATAGTATTTGCTTATATATATATGACTTTTGATTTAAAATAAACAGCTTTAAATACGGAATAATATTTATTCATATAAAAACACAAATATAGATAGTTACATCAATGGGAGCATTGGCTTTGCATGCCTTCTGAAAGTTTGATTAAATCTGGCTTATAATTTGTTGTTTTAAGTTTCAGGCTCGACTCTAGATTTTTATTTGCTAGTTGACTTCTAACTTTACTTTTTATTATATTTATGCAAGAGATCGCTTGCTCGCACGAATGTGTCGACCCGAAGATCGTCAGCAGTGTAGACGGTGGCTGTTTGGGTGAAACGGCTAAAGAGATAAACATGGTCACGGAGTCTCATCTCTAAGAACAAAATAATAGTTCAAATTTATCTCATTGCTGTCATGTTAAGCGTAGCGATTTGTAATTAACGATTATGAAAATAGAAGCTATTGAGAAATTAGGTACTTAAAAATATATTTTCTTATTTTGTAAGGGTTTTGATAGTAAATTATTAATTTTTTCGTATGGAACTGGAGAGCCGCAACTTTACATCAAAAGAGCCGCATGCGGCTCGCGAGCTGCAGGTTGCCGACCCCTGGACTAGGGTGATAATGGGAACAACCTAACCCTCAAACATGGCGGCAGCCCCCTTCGGAATCGGATAAAAAAAACTACACCAGAATGTATCCAATTATAGTCTTTATCACTGTCTCAATTGGTGTAACATTACGACTTGAACTTTACCGATTATACTAAGGGGTCTATTCTGGTACCCCCGGTTGGGTTGGGTTCCGCACGTTAAACAACGGAACCCAACCAAACGGGGGTTCCGAAAATAGCCCCTTAATCAACATAAGTTCAAACGGCTTCCTCAAAACAATTCTGAAGGGGAAGGCTTTTTAGTTCCGTTATTATATTCCGTCACTATATACCTCTCAAAATCAAGAAGAAAGGTATACTAGGAACGTGGGCGATATCTGGGCCCTCCGTCTTAAATCGCAAGATAATGAAAAAGATACTTTTCCTTGTTTTTACGAGGTCTATAAACATCTAGAAGTTTAACGCATGCGCAGTTGCTAACCGGGCATTTCCTTCTGCCAAAGCCACCGCAACGCCAAGTGATAAAAGTTTCCAAACTTCTCTGAGCGGCTTCGAACGCTCGCACTTCATTACCTCGCGCAAACGGTAATTGGTAATTGTTAATCATTCCTCGAAACGCCGAATAATGAAAATTGCGAACGGCGTTTTCGTGAAGTCCGCATCGCAAACGTGTATCTGGGCGACGCTCTTCGTTATCAATCTTCGCCTCATTTTCCACTTCCACGGAACCCGAGAAGAAGAAGAGCGAGAGAGAAGCTCGATAATTAACTGGAAAGTAACTTTCTGCGGGCAGCGCATAAAATCGGTTTCTTTCACCGCCTGGCGGGGAGAGAAAAACCCGTTCCATAGGCCCGCAGAAGAGAAAGCAATTAGATGATAACGACGTGTCTGGGCTCGGATTCCACCAATCCTAAACCGGCCATTATGTTAGTGGCGGAGGCCCGCTGTGTTCGCAAGCATGTCATTACACGCCAGATCGTCCCATTTATAATCGTGCTAATACTCGCAGGCGGGCCTCCTTTACACCCGGAAAAAACACCAAAACGTCTGCGCACGATGCGGTGCGACCTTCCACAACCTGTCACTGTCGGTGGAAGGTACACAGGGCCCTTTGGGGCCCAGTGGCGTAGCAACAGGGGCGGCAAGGGAGTGTGATGATGCCGGAGCGGCGGTCTTAGGTCCGGTGCACACTAGCCGATTTGTGTCGCTGAAGCTGTAAAAATAACAATAGTAACCCGCATTCCCCCTGGGTGTCTCCACAGGTGGCATGCGGGTTACTATTGTTACTTTTATAGCTTCAACGACACAAATAGGCTAGTGTGCACCGGACTTTAGAGGACGCCATGGAGACAAAACATTAGTATGTTTATGTGAATTTTGAAAATCAAGTAGAAAGGTGCGCTAAATAATATTTATTTATTTAAAGAAAAGCACACTACAGAGAAAACTCCATTTACAGAGTGCTGACAAACACACAAAGAACAATGAGTAAATAAAAAAGAATATGCCTTAGAAAGCAAAAAGTAAAACACAGAGAATACATAAAATCATAAAACTTACGCAAACGTATATATAATTAAAAACGAAAACACATAATCACAAAACTTTAGGACACACTATGACACCAAAAGTCGTATTATTATTTTTTAATTTAAAGTTAGTTTAAAGTTAGTTTTTTTTAATTAAAAGCAAGGGTCAAAAAGTCAAAACACGCAAACACCGAGTCTAATTAAAAAACACAACAGGAGTTTAAGAACGTAAATACACACTTGAGATTAAACAAAAAAAAAAAAAAAAAATACAACACTTAAGATAAAAATAAAACAAACACGGCGCCAAAAAACGGGTCGAATACATAAGAACACGGAAAATCAAATAGCCTAAAAATCTAAAATGTTGTAGAAAGGCAAAATAAAACATATCGTGTATTTAAAAGATGCAAACATTTCGACTTGAAAGCACCGAGAGCAATATTAAAAATGTCAAGTTCATCAGAGAACGTGTTGAAAATTTTATAAAACCTATATAACGAGAACCTGTTAATATAATTAAATTTTGAATCTAAATTTGGAAAGGAGCTCTGGTTTATTATAATGCCCCGGGCCAGTGGCGTAACTTGGGTGGGGCAGTCAGGGCAAGTGCCCAACCGGTAAGTGACGCTCGTGTATTTGGCAGAAATGAGTTAGCTGTAATTCATAAATGACGTGGGTAAAGGAACTCTCAATTGAAATCCAAAAATTAAATATTAAAAAAGATAAAAAGTATTCCGTGCACTGTAAAAAGTGTGTTGTGTGGTGTTTGTGTAATGTAAAATAAAATTTAAAAAGAAGCAGCGCCGGATGGTCCGCCATTAACTATTACATAACGAGAGTGAAAACAAAAGGAATATGTCTATTTGTTTGATAAAGTGTAAAAGGAATTCATTCTAAGTTGTCAATATTTAGAGTTTCTGGGGATAAAAAGTAATGCATATAATTTGTTCACTAGTATTCGTATTTGTGGGATTTTTTTCAGTGGATTAAGTTATTTGTATACATTTTATAATATATTAAGTTTTAAGTACGAATGTATATTTGTTTTATATTTTTTCTGAAGTATTAATTTTCTCACAAACAACTGTTCGAATTTCTTATTTAAACCCTTTTTAAATGGTTAAAGTAATCATCTAAGAAATTTTCTAGTAAATTTAGCAAAAGTTCATTAAAAAATTTGAAAATATTTCATAATTTTTTTAAAAAAACTTTTTTTGTGATATGTCCTTAGGACGCCTTTTTGACGAAAGAGCCGTTTCTTTTTCTGTTTGTCTGTTGGCGGATTACACGGCAGGCCGTTTGGCTTTAAGTTACCAAATTTGGTCGGATATATTTTGGAGGGTGAGAATGTGCTCCTCGAAACAATTTTTTCGAAACTTAAATTAGAATTTTAATGATTCAAAAGTAAGCTAAATTCCGATGGTTTTTTTTTTTGGTGATAATTTCTGAAAATATTATCGCACAAAAATAAATTCTACACCATCTTAAAATACCAAAAATTATTTTCCAATTTTGATAATTTAGTTGTGAATTTTTTTAATTTTAAAAATATTTTTAAATATAATTTGCAACAGGAATTTTTAGCGTTGAAATTTTAGACAAGCCTATTTCGATGTTTAATTAAATCTTTAAATCATTTGTTTTCTTTTGTTGAAAAATGTCATTATATCAAATAACTTTTTAATAAAAAATTTTACTTTATTCTTAAATTATGAAAGGGTAGTATGTCTTTCTCTCTCTGTTTGATTTTAAGCATGAGGTAATTTTTTTCGGGAGTAGATTTATCACGCGATATTTATTAAATGTATACGATGCACTTAGGAGATTAATAACTTAATAAATAATAATAATAATTTCTAAAGATATGCATATTTTTAATTATGTATTTCGTAAGAAAATTTCGATTCTCCTTGTTTTAAGAATAAATGCCTGTAGTTATTAGTTTATGCTATTCATTTATGCGATATAACTAATTAAACATAAAATTTCAAATCACTCAATAAATACAATTATTCTAATAACCATCAGAATATCAATTAAGTTGCCGTACAATATTTACTCGAATTTTAATTAAAATATTTGTTGGCTTATTTTACAACAATTTAACCGTTTGCACGTTTAAACAAATATTTAATTGCTTATTTATCTTTCATTGTTCAAGCATTATTTCGGGGCCTTTCATCCGCCCCTAGTCCTACCTGCCGAAATTTCACTCAGTCGGGTCGAGTACTTTGATAATGATGGCTCTTGCTGGGAGGCACCTTTCGACAAACAAACAATGCGCTCATTGAAACGCGAGGAATTCCCTCCTGGGCACAACAGGAACTGAGCCGCATTCCACCAACCCCCGAAAGCCGAAACGGAAGCGATTTGTCTCTCCCCGCTTCCAAATATGTCCCCGAGAACGATTGGGTGCTGTTGAGAAACCAGCAACAGGTCCGAACACACCTCTTTCAGTGTATTGGACTCGATCCCATTTGGAACATGCCCGCCCACTTCCCGTTTCTGCTTCTGGGGCTTTCAGACGTCAGCCAGAGAATGACACAAATTTGTCGACCACCGACTCGAGTCAATATCTTCAGAATTCCTGCTAATCTCTTCTTTGTGCTTCAGGAATTGATGAGCCTTCCTCAGTTTATTCAAAACGCGTTATTGCTCTGGTTTTTCTTGGAATTATACTTTCTACAGGTAGCGGCCACCTGGAGACCCCCCTTTCCATTGTTGTGGGACCCTTCCTACTTCCACAGAGACTTTGTCCTCACTCAAGATTGCTCTTAAGCTTGTTTTCATGAGAAGGCATGCTTAAGAAGTGAGGTGTCACTTCGTGGCTCCATTTCAAACCGATGGCCAGTAAGTGATCGATAAGTATTTCTCATAGATAACTATCTCAATGCAGACCATCTTTCGACTGTAATCCGATGAATCGATCATTTCATTCTTTAATGTCAGGCCTAATCCAGTTCTAATGTGCCGCTACAAACTGACCACTCGAATACTGAAGTGGCCTTCCGAAAACATCACTTTTCTTGGAGTTTCTGGAACGTTCGTTTGTAGATCATCTGTTTGTACTCTCGACTGTGTGGGGTTTTGAAATAAGGCCACCCTAGACCATGGTAGATCAGACCGGGCGAATATACAGAAGAAATAACAATCAAATATTTACAAAAATTCAGTACGGTAGAGTCTCGATTGTTGATTTTTCCATAAATCCGAGTTCGTGAAAAAATCAGTTTAGCTCCCAAATAATGACCAACACGTGAAAGAATTACTGCATCTGGTTTTTATTGTTGTTCGAAGGGTCATATGTCCACTGCGCACCCCGCAGCCGCCTGCAGAAATGCCCCCTCCCAAAGAAAACGGGACATATATAAGATCGATATATAGGAGCAATGTGTTTCAACAAAAAACAATTGACAATTATCTTAAGATATAATTAACCTGCTGCTATCAGCAGTAATCCGATAATATGTATTTTTCATTTAAATATACTACACTGAAATTTAAAATTTGCATTTATTTATTTATTAAATTTTATGATTTCGATAATTCGAGTTTTCGATAGTTCGAGGTAGGCCCGGTCCCGTCCAACTCGAATTACCGAGACTCTACAATATGTCTTTTAATTGAACATGAAACCTTATTAAATTCCAACATGACCAAAACAATGTTGCGAATCCTGTCCCTTCCTCGGGCGCCCCCCCCCCCCCCAACAAGACAAACAAGATCCCAATCGTCCTTGAATTCACGAGTTTAAATGTGCTACGAATCTACTATTACTAATTACGATTTTAATTGTATTTTCGTAGGTCTGCAAAAGGCAAGATACATTACATAATCAAACTATCATATAAAAATGGGAATAGTTCATAGTGTATTAACAGGTTCTCGTTATATAGGTTTTATACAATTTTTAACACGTTCTCTGATGAAATGACATTTTTAATATGTCTCTTCGTGCTTTTAAGTCGAAATGTTTGCATCTTTTCAGACAAGATGTTTCTTGCGTTCTTTTCTTTTACAAAGTTATTAATGGTTCAATTGATTGTAATGATATAATGAGCTCAATAGATTTCGCTGTGCCCGCCAGATTTTTAAGAAACCAGAGTTCCTTTCCAAATTTAGATTCTAAATTTAATTATATTAACAGGTTCTCGTTATATAGGTTTTATAAAACTTTTAGCACGTTCTCTGATGAACTTGACATTTTTAATATGTCTCTTGGTGCTCTTAAGTCGAAATGTTTGCATCTTTTAAATACAAGATATGTTTCATTTTGCCTTTCTACAACATTTCAGATTTTTACGCTATTTGATTTTCCGTGTTCTTATGTATTCGACACGTTTTTTGGCGCCGTGTTTGATTTATTTTTTATCTTAAGTGTTGCACTTTTTTTTAAATCTCGAGTGTGTATTTACGTTTTTAAACTTTTAAACTCCCGGTGTGTTTTTTTATTAGACTCGGTGTTTGAGTGTTTTGACTTTTTGACCCTTGCGTTTTGGAAATGAACTTTAAATTTAAAAAAAATACGGCTTTTGGTGTCATAGTGTGTCTTAAAGTTTTGTGATTATGTGTTTTCGTTTTTAATTATATATACGTTTGCATAAGTTTTATGATTTTATGTATTCTCTGTGGTCTACTTTTTGCTTTCTAAGGTATATTTTTTTATATTTTTTATTTACTCATTGCGACTTTTGTTCTTTGTGTGTTTGTCAACACTCTGTAAATGGAGTTTTCTCTGTAGTGTGCTTTTCTTTAAAATAAATAAATAAATTGTATAACAGACTCAAGATTTGTTAGGAGGCTGCTACTGTAAATTGTTCCTCGTTTGTTTGTTTTTTTTTTTGTTGGAATCAATAAAGATTCTACTACGCACACCCATCCAAACTACAAACCGGAGATCTCTATCTCTGGAGTCAGGGGTGCGTCGTAGAGTAAAGTAAAGTATTATTTTGAAAAGGCCAAATAAAAGTGCTGCTTTTACAATTTAAATCCACACACATTAAACAATTTGAGATCTTTCACGCCATGCATCTCTTCAAATTGAGATCTCTTGCTCAGTTACAGGCGAAAAAGCATTTTCTGTTTCTCTCTCGCACGCTCAGTGTAAACCACGTGTTCGGTAACTTTTCGAGGGGGCGTAGAATTATGTACTCTGGCCAGGGCGTGAAAACTCACAAATTCGCCCCTGACTCTGGACCAGCTGTTTCCAATTTGCGGTACGCGCAAGGCCGGCTTTTGGTCAATTGGACCGATTCCTCGCAATAGGACCCCCGTGCGAAGAGCGAGAGCAATTGAGTCACCAAAAAATTCTACTTTGGCCAATTTTGGCAAATCTTGACGTGTTAGAACTCCTTGAGTTTGAAAAAGCATTTTTAGATTTATGCTCTGTGAATGTCTTAACAGAAAAAAGCTACTAGCTGGAGGGATGAAATTTGGTAAGCTGTCTTTCGTTTCTATCAAAATTTCTACAAAATCCGCCTAAGAAAAGTGTGTAGTCAGGGGAAGAGCACGCCAACTGGTTTTTCTGAAGTAAAAAACTAGAACCAAAAGTAATAACAAAAAAATATTGATCAAATTTTTTTCCCAGTAGGATTCCGCATCTCTTAGGCCCGGTGCACTCTAGCCGATTCGTGTCCTAAATAATAATAGTAACCCCCATTCCCCCTGTGTGTCTCTACAGGGGCCACAATCGGCTAGTGTGCACCGGACATTAAGGCAGGCCCTGTGCACACTAGCCGATTCG